>JAIGNY010002171.1:1157500-1187500 GCA_020152595.1 Chiridota heheva
ACATACTACACATGAACAACAAAAATATGAAAAATACATTACATTATACTGTATTTCATTCTTGATAAGGACTTCTACAATTGATTCCTGTGTTTCTGCTGTTTTTTAACTGTGAAAAACCTCAGCATTCAATTCTTGTAATACACAGAAAAGCAATATTCCTTTCCTCTTGCATTTTTCCTAATCATTTGCTTCTACTGGAAGAATCACAAACATTGACCCTCTACATAAAAAATAGCTGCTTTATAGTTAATAACTTTCAATTTGAAACATTTATAACTAAGACATTTTTACTGCCAAGTCCAAACACAATGTAAATGCATTTTATGCACAAGCATGCTCAAAAGTCTTTTCAAGTATAACATCAAATCAAGCTCATTTCTCAAAATCCCCGGAAGAGCAAAACGCGCATACAAAAGTCACTTAGCATTCCGAAGCATGGGGTCAGCATAAACGAGAAAGTGTGAAAATTTGGCTCCCAAATGAATGCTTTTTGACCTAAATGGAAGGGTGAAACACAGTTCCTAGGACCTGCATATAGCTAAAACAATCAGTTTTGAGAAACAATGAGAGGTGAATTGAATATATTGTCACAGGGAATGACTTAAAATCTTGTATGTTTAATATTGTATTGATGTTGTATAATGTGAGTGGGCAGTACATGCCCATCTCTCACTACTCACTTGTATTTATACAAATTCAAATTAGAAAACGAGGTATTTAGTGTACATCCACTTGGTCAGAGCTCTTAATTTATGCAATACTTTAATTTATGCAAAACTTTAAGGCAGCTCAGGTACAAGCATTCTTTAAATGTACATGTATTTGTTTAATCTGAAATCTCTCAAAAGTCTGGAAGAAGCAAATAAGTCTTCTAATGAGACACATCTCAAGAGGCTATGTTTTATCCGGGTTTTTGTGTAAGCCCCAAGGCAAGAACGGTGCCTGGGCTAGTGGATTTTTCCACAAGTTTGAAATATCAGAAGGGACATTCTATTAGGGGCTCTTTTCTGTAAGTTACTTTACTATATCTATTTTGTTGTGCATGCAAATTATCTTTGAAGTTATCAAATTATCTTATCAGAATAAGTATAGGAATTAGAAGTTGTGTGTCCAAAATTGTGAATATATTTTAAGTTATATCATCGTATTCGATATCTGACTAGAGTGGGGGAATTAATATGATTATCAGAAACCCATACTTATATATTCGCTATCTTATTTGTACCTTAGAATATTTTAAGGTTGAATGAAAATGATGGTAGGGTTGCAATAAAAGCTTACAGAATTGTTAAGTGACATATACAGTACTATTTTAATATCCACTGAATATGAACATTATATTCAATGAACTTATTTAAGATATGGCGAATATGAATCTGGAATGAGTTACTAATTGTTAGGGGCAGTCGGAGCTTTGTTTTCGCTAGAAACAAATTATGTTAATGTGGGCATTGAATCTTGATAGAGATGACGTGGGGGTAGGCATATTTTCAATTGCATTAAATATGGGTTAATGAGCATTTGATTATCCGCGGGTCTGGGTTTCTTTTGGTCTACCCACAGGGTATTTATTTTACCAGCTCATTGAGGATGACGATGCCATGGACGGGTAGTTAGCCAGCCAGGATGTCGGTACGGGACACCTCGGGTGGCAACACACTGTTGGCAGTCTTAGTGGTGAATTTAATGTGGGCGTGGCATCAGGCAACACCCGTATTCAGGGATGTGCGCCACATCAGTTGAGACGCACAAGTACTGAGTAATCGTGAAATCATGTGAACATTAATTTATTCAAAAATATATGGAGAACTAAATGGGTTTTAACCGAACCAACGTCTGAGCAGGTTCTTTCCATGGACTTATGACATTAAAAAGGTTTTCATTATCCGGTCGGACATTTCACGTGGAGTTTAAGTGAGCTAATGGCATCTTAGTGAATGACCAGAAGTGAGGTCAAGGACCTCAGTGTATACTATATACAGAGAAAGTATTTTCCTTATTTTTTCCCCTTTTTCTTCATTATCTTTTCTTGTCTCTTACTAACCCAGAGATCATGAAATAATTATCAAGGTTTTATTGTATCATATATTATGTTTATGATACCATAACAGGTTGACAATTGAGAGAAATCATAAATAATATTCTTTTTTCCAATTAAATGCATATTTTCATTGTTGTTTTTCCCTTTCGCCTTACTGACTATGTACTTCCTATTCACACTGTGACACATATACAGTAGGCTTCCTACTTTTCTATGAACTGAAAAATATATGAAGTCCTAGATGAGAACTAACTGAAAAAACTACTCCTAGATGAGAGCTAATTGAAAAAACTACTTCTAGATGAGAGCTAACTAAAAAATAACTACTCCTAGATGAGAGCTGACTGAAAAAACTACTTCTAGACGAGAGCTAACTGAAAAAACTACTCCTAGATAAGAGCTAACTGAAAAAACTACTCCTAGATGAGAGCTAACTGAAAAAACTACTCCTAGATGAGAGCTTACTAAAATAACTACTCCTAGAGAGCTAATTGAAAAAACTACTCCTAGATAAGAGCTGACTGAAAAAACTACTTCTAGATGAGAGCTAACTAAAAAAATTACTCCAAGATGAGAGCTGACTAAAAAAACTACTCCTAGATGAGAGTTAACTAAAAAAACTACTCCTAGATGAGAGCTAACTGAAAAACTACTCCTAGATGAGAGTTAACTAAAAAAACTACTCCTAGATGAGAGCTAACTGAAAAACTACTCCTAGATGAGAGCTAACTGAAAAAACTACTCCTAGATGAGAGCTTACTAAAATAACTACTCCTAGAGAGCTAATTGAAAAAACTACTCCTAGATAAGAGCTGACTGAAAAAACTACTTCTAGATGAGAGCTAACTAAAAAAATTACTCCAAGATGAGAGCTGACTAAAAAAACTACTCCTAGATGAGAGTTAACTAAAAAAACTACTCCTAGATGAGAGCTAACTGAAAAACTACTCCTAGATGAGAGTTAACTAAAAAAACTACTCCTAGATGAGAGCTAACTGAAAAACTACTCCTAGATGAGAGTTAACTAAAAAAACTACTCCTAGATGAGAGCTAACTAAAAAACCTACTCCTAGATGAGAGCTAACTGAAATAACTACTCCTAGAGAGCTAACTGAAAAACCTACTCCTAGATGAGAGCCAACTGAAATAACTACTCCTAGAGAGCTAACTGAAAAAACTACTCCTAGATGAGAGCCAACTGAAATAACTACTCCTAGAGAGCTAACTGAAAAAACTACTCCTAGATGAGAGCTAACTGAAATAACTACTCCTGGAGAGCTAACTGAAAAAACTGCTCCTAGATGAGAGCTGACTGGAAAAACTACTCCTAGATGAGAGCTAACTGAAAAAACTATAAATCTATTTCATTTACAATCATGACTCTAATCTTCAATGAACATGTTTCGGAAGGTCATTTTCAAGACATGATAATTTATTTATGTAAAAATAGAATAAATGCTTAGATTGCAGCTTCTGTAAAACATTTTTATAAAAACTATTTACGAGTCTAACTATCCCATGTGTGAACCTGACCTGACTGATCTAAAATTAATATCATAAACGATAAAATACCAATATTAATCTGTCTACCTCCTGCCATGATACATTTAACTACCTACACATACTATATGCAAAACTTTATCATTTTCCTACCATCAAAATACAGATTTTTGTCTTGTAGGAACTAATCTGCTATTCATACTGTAGATCATGTGAATTGTGAAATATATTCCATGACCTCTTTTAAAAAAACAATTTTATGTGCTGTGATGTGACATACTGTAAGGTTCAGCACTTACACACTGCTTTTCACAATAAAACAAAAAATAAACTTTTAAAAGCCATATGCATATTGAATGACCTTTAATCATAACCTTTCTTTAAAACTTAATTGTACAAATTTTCTGAAAATAGCGGAAGGCCGATTTTTCTTGAGAGGGTGGTGTCATTTACACCAAAAATTAAAAAAACACTACCAAAAGATTAAAATACAACCAACTTTGACCAGTAAGACTAAGACCATCTTCAAGCAACTGTCCAGGTCAATCTGTCCATCAGGCAGGTCAATTAATCAATATTTCCTAAAGACTGATAGTATCCTTATCAACTCTTAGTCAACCTCTTAACACTTCTCTCTGCATCTTTCCAAAAATCCCTGGCAACACTTCTCTTAACCTGGGTCAGCAATAAGACACTTCTCCAACCTCCGTATTATGGAAGTAATTAAGGTACGTCAGCACTTAAACCCCATAAAAATCTTGGTTATATGAGATCGTGGGTGTTTCTGAAATCTGAATGACTACTGTACTACAGTAATAAAATGCACACGGGATGTGATGGGCATTTGGAAGAATTATGTACATGTACATTACTGTATCTTAGTAAATGTAATGCTGTAGTTCAATGCATATTGGCACATAACTTTAGCACTTCAACCATTACAGTTTCCTTTAAAACCTTTTCTTAAGATCTTATTCAAATAGATAATTTATGGAATACAGTGTATATTAAATATATATATATTTTGTTATGGAAAACTATCATCCACCTTTACAACATGACCCACATTCTGAAAAGGATTTTAACTGTAAATTATACCTTTACCAAACTTTTAGTTTCAGATCATATCTGTACTAGCTGTATCCAAACCAATATTTAACTTACTAATTAAGCACATTTATTTATTTGGCAACATTTGACAAAGAAATGAATTAAGAAAAAATGATCTGACCAAAATGTTTCAATTTCTTTCTTTTTAATTGGGAAGAGGAGCATAAAGTCAGTTATTAACTTAATTTCATATTAAAACCTAACTTCTTCCAAAATAAATAAAAATCCATTATTGTAATTACATCTAATGTCTCTCTTTTATTTTCAAATGAATTAGGGACCATATGTGTACATGTACATGACTTGAGATGTCACTGCCACTTTCAAGGAATATTCCTGTGGTTGTTTGTAAAATTTTATTTTAAAGAACATACTATTTGGGCCAATTTGGTACAAAAATTAGGTTGGTATCACAATCCCTTCAGGAGATACAGATTTTTAAAGATTTCCCAATAGCATTTTAAACTTTTTGTATAGTATGATGAATTTGTGTTTGATGATGTCATAGAGGCAATTCCATTGCAAATGTTTATGTACGGTATTCCTTTGAACATTAATTGGTTGTTTCTGTGTGATTAGAAACAATTTTTCAAAAGTTATAGAAGTAGGGTATAATTGGCAATGCATATGTACCTAACCTTCATTAATTTATTTTTTTAACAGGTTTTACTAATAAAAAGGATGATAGATTTTAATGAAATACATCAACTTTGTGTGGGATTGTGTTGCTGTGATGTCATACTGAGTCTTTTCCTATTCGTTTATTGCCATTTTTTGTGAAGCTTAAAAATTTGAATATCTCCTGGTAGGAATAACATACTGTATCAACATGTTTTTTGTGCTAAATTGTTTCTAAATTTTTTCTCTTTTTTATGGTTATGGAAAAACTGGGAATATTCCTTTAAAAACATTCTTTACTCTTATCAATTGAAATGAGCTAACCAATAGCAGCTATCACTTTATGAGATCAAATACTGTATGTTTAGTAGAATATGAGTCACTACAGTACAACTGCATGAGACGAGTAATTTAAAGGTGATATTAACAATCCACTTTCTCTGCACAAAGCAACACTTTGTACAGCCAAAGTGAATACTACAGTACAGTTAGTGCAATATATAGAAAAAAAGGTAGATTTCTGCAAAAATGCATACAAAAAAATAGTATACGATAGTGTTGCAAACAGTAAACTACAGTACCAAAGTCACAATCTGTATAATAAACATACACTTCAATTGAATATAGTGTACTACTGTAGTAGTCAAAATATATAGTAATGTAGTTGTTTTTCAGAGAAAAACAAAAAATTACAGTACAAGCAATGATATCAGTAGTAAGTCCAACAATTAATACAAATCTGCAATGGCAACCCAAAACAGATGAAGACAAAAAGTGTCTTATTGCATATATACAGTACTTTCTCTGTCACAACCAGTGCCGCTCTGGGCTGTTGGCCAGTAATGGCACTTGGTAATTTAAAGAACTGCTCAACTGACTGAGTGGTTCCTGTTTCACGCGTAGCATACTCTACAAATTGCTAATGAGTATTCCAGCGAGGGAAATACAAAGTGGCACGAGCCTTGTTTCACTTGCATAATTCAGCGTTTATCTGCTCAGGTTACAGTACTTGTCAGTTTCACGTCAGAGTGAAGCTTAGAATCTTATCATGTCAACTGTGTTTTTACTTTTTATTAAAGAGAATCTAGCTCTGTTCGCTTCCCATCAGATAAGAACATGATATTCCAAAAAGGTTACAACAAGTCTACCGAATTACTTTATTCACTGTACAGTACATACTGTGTAGGTGAAGCTAAATCTAGGCATTTATTACAGTAGTATAATGATTACTTACAGTACAATACACAGTGCATAGCTTAGTATGAGTTAATGAATGGAATAATTTTACTGTACAGTATTATAACAAGACTGACTGTACTAAGTGTAGAATGGTTTCAGGGAGCCATTCAAATTACTGGAATAAAGAAAATACATTTGAGTAAACTAAAAGTTTACACATCTCATCTTAGTCCCTTGAGCAGTAAGGTAGAATTAAATCATCAGCCAATAGCCGTTGTACTATCGGGTCAATCTTTTGCAATGCAAAATTTTTAACTGAAGATTTTTAAGTGCAAAAACAGAACAATATCAAAGGGAAACAAGCAGCTCATAAAACTTTTGATACCATACTGCAAAAGTGGACATTCCCATTTTAGTTCCAAAAGGCACTCCACCACATAAAGCGCATACACACCCCTTCTATTCAACTGTTAATGTAATTTAATACTCAAGCTCTAAAACCATCATTATGTGCTCTATGACATACTATACTCCAAAATAAATCTAATGCGTGTGATGCGATTCAACCAACCAATCTTCTAATGAAATAATTTGATCCAAATGAAAATTTTATTTAATCTACATTTTAATCATACATTAAATAAGTCACTAATAACCTTCACACTGCCCCTACTTTAAGGGAAAATCATTTTGATCAAAACCCTTCCATCCTCAACATTTGTTTTGAACAAATACAACATTGCCTTGAGTGCGTTCCATGCTAAAACTGAACAAACAAAGCAGTTAGATATATGAAAACTGCCATTACACAAAGAAAATTAATTTAAAGGCAGCCTTGTTTTCATTTACTAAGTAGAGCAGCCCATGCAACCAGAGGCAGCAGTGTACTCGAGTGTCAATCATGCATTCAAGCGTACAGTATGCATGGACTTGTCAAGGAGGATATATTCCAACAGTATGATCTGGCTGGCATTTACAGGCTTGATCATAATTAACTTTATATCCTTGAGAGAGCCAAGAAGGTGTGGAGAGATCTGTAAAAGAATTATGAAGACTTAAGCTTACACTTCATCAGAAGATGAACTGGGTCTATATGGCACAAATGATGAAGAAATGGCAGTGAAGAGTGCAATGGAAGGTCTACTGACACCTACAGTACCATATTTCATGTTTTATTTGAAAGAGTGTAGCAAGTTTGTATTGTTTTAAATTTGTTCTCCTTTCAAAGTATCTTGTCCATGTTTGAATATTGTCACTCAATTTGAGACTCGTTTGAGAGAAGTACAATATATCAGCATAAACGTGCATAAAGGCTGGTTCTTGTATTTTTCTTTTCTATATATCTGCCTTGTCCGCTCGATCAACTATACCCCTAGCTGTTATAAGAGCGTCAAATTCTCTGTGAAGTACTCCTTCCATTTTTATTTTTTTTAATGTACTAATGTAGGTTTCTGAATATGACTGACCAAAAATCCCAAATTGTCCAACATGTGAAATGTATGATGTACAGGCAAATTAAAAATGTTGTCAATTTAATTCCTCAAATTCGTTACTTAGCTATAAGATCTTTTCCTTTCAAATTTTCAAGGGGAATGATCATTTCAAAATTGTGTTAAGAGTATAAAATATATTCTTGACTTTTCGTCTCTTTGAGGACCTCTGAGGCTCTGATAGTCACTTGTAACTACATATGTGAGATTGAATCCTAAACAGTAAAGATGTGTGCCAAATATACTGTAAACAAGCAATAATCTTAAATTGTCCAGAAACATAGAAGTACAGTACAATACTACTTTCATATGAGCATTTCAAGTCCTAGTGATTGGATTTTATCAGACAAAATATGTTGTATAATACTAATGATAAATACAGGAAGTGAAGTATCATGGATAAATCCCCTCAACTGAAAAACCTTGATAACAGCACAAACACAGTAATAACCTAATTAAGGCATACAAAGAAGAGAAACACAGAGTATTTGTCCCAGTATGAACTCTGCACAATACTTTGTTCCTTATCATTACTGTATGTACATGGTGTATTCTAAGCAAGGAGGTACCACTCTAGAGTACCTCCTTGATGTAAGTAACCTTTTGTTAAAAGGTGTGAAGCCCTGCATAATAACTTACCTCTGAAATTCAAATTCATCACATATACTGTATCTGCTATACTTTCTAGATTGGTCATAATATAATACAAATTTTCTGAAATGCAAACATTGTTGAATATGTAAACTGTCCACTTTGTAATTACCAGTATATCTTATAATGAAATATTTCTCCCTAAAGTTCAAGGTAAATCACTTGTCACTGGAAAACAAAAATGTAAACACTTATTGAGTTCTCTATTTCATAAATAACCTGTAATTTCTTGTCTATGGAATGAGCAGTTTTAAAACTTAAAAGAAAAGTACTGTACAGAGGAAAAGGTTCGTATCTCATTTATTCAAGTCAGAATTCTCTTATGGTAATGATAAGTGCTGTACATCAAATGAACAGACAGTTTTAAGTCTAATTTATGTGTTCATTACAAGAACATCATTACAATTCAAGTTTGAATCAAATCATTCATATACAAAACCGGCTGCAAATATCCACGTCGTAATGCTCAACACATTGTTAACACATTGGTAAAGTATGATGATCAAGGCAAACATGTACTTAAAGTCCTGTATATACACAGCTTTCAATACCTTGACCAAAACATGTTAATAAATAGAAGTTTATTCTTTAAGTGCTACGCGGTGATTGGAAATTGACAAGCGACAGTTTAAGATAGTGGTTGCATAAGCCTTGGAATACACATGTACTGTGATAAGTTTTTAAATAATATTTTACAAGAACTACACATATACAAAATAGCTAACAACGAACACAACTTTAATCATTACCTCTTTCTTTTTTAACAATACTTGTGTATACACACAATTCCAACCACGATTTTCAACATGAATTCTATTCCTGGTTACAAGTGCTTGTAATGTGATAATGCATTCTACAGAAAGAAACTTTTCCATTGAGATTTCTCAAAATTGAATTAAGTTTGATATCCGATCTTCAATTTAATTTCCAATAATCTGTACAGATCCTATTCAATATTACAACCATAATGAGCTTCTTTTTTCAATTATAGAACCTGTTAGACAAAGCTAGTCTTCTATTTTTTGATACTGATGTGTGTATCATGTACGTACGCATGGAGCACAGTTCAGAATAGGTTAAATTTGTACAGAAGATTCATAAACTAAAATCAGGTTTGCAACATTTTGATCATAAAGCAAGGAATTTAATAGACAAAGTACAAACTTTCACCTTGATCCTCGATTTCATTCAATGAAAAAAAAAGTAAAAAAATTATGAGAAACTTCTTTCAAATATTAATTCTTAATTAACACTACATCTAAAAGACTACAGTACATTTATTATAACGTACTGTGCAGTGCATGTGGCTTCATTTTAACCAGTTATTTAACGAAACAATATAATTATTTATGTACCACACTGTGTTAAACATACTGAAATAGGTATGTGATTTAACCATACAATTTTGTTTCTTTTAAATTTACTGTCAGTTAACAAAGTTTTGAAACAGGGGAGATAAAGGTAAGTTGAGCTAGTTGTTACTTTTGTCAACACTTTTCCATACCCAAATATTGATAAATGGTATCAATTATGGTGGAACATACTACAACTATTGCTGCACACATCCTGAACCCTACGTGGCAATTGGTTTCAATGGTTTCAATGGAGACGATATGAAAAACAATTCCAAAAGGCTCAAATCACCCTTAGCATAGTGAGAGTTGAGCCACTACATATGGAGAGTTGACCCCAATATAAGCTCAATACATGTGGAAACAATTTTGAGACTGTAGGCCAACTAACAGTCCACTATAGAGAGAGAAAAATTATACGCCCTCATCAGGATTCGAACCCAAGACCCTCGATGACCATTCGGTTGCACTACCACTGAGCTATGAGGCCAAGTGGTATTACACTCTAGATTGGCCCCTAAGGCATCATTTTCTCTCCAGGCTGTTCAAGTACAGCTCATTGTCCGCCAGGCAATCCAATCTGGCCCGCGAACAATAGTCAATATATAATGCAATACAGTGCATTGCATGTAAGATCAATCGGAATGAGATCGGTAAAAATCGCAAAATACTCGTTTATTTGGGTTTTTTCCTTGGCAGATTAGCTCACTAAAACATCACGGCTTATCAAATAAAATGATATTTTTAGTTCTGCTATGGCTTGAGGCTTGTCAAAGGAAGGTGGATAAGAGAACCACCGACATCTGGCGTACGTCCTTCTAATCGCACACATTCTCAATTTGTTTGTATTTAGGGATTGTTTCGACGGATTTTGTTTGTCACATGATGCTGGGTTTGCCACGCGATTGGCCCACGGCTTGAAATGTAGTAAAATGATGGCCCTTCAAAAAATTTAATTTAGAAGCCTTGCTCTAAAGTGATAACACATAAAAGGCAGAAACTTGACTTATAAAAAGAGTATACTGTATGTAGTATATCTAATTCTCTATTTGTTTGGGAATTAACATGTGCTAAAAAAGTAAGAGAAATGTACATGTCCTGAAATACAGAAATTTATTTTTGAGGTAAAATATGCGACATTTGATGTTTTTGTCCTTGTTAACCGTATGCGTGCTTACTATATTAGATTGCATCTAGTGCTTTGCACTACATACACCAGGGAGCAACCAAGTATTAGTATTCATGAAAGTATATTTATAAGAGCTGGATCAACTCTCCCAGTGGACCAACTCTCCCACACCTCCCCTACTGTATAAGGAGCAATTCTAACCATATCTAAGGCAATCTAAAAAGTGTTCACTCCAAGATGCAGGAAATGTCAAAGGCATAAAACCATTTTTTTTTTTATTCATCTTAGCATAGTACTTTCCAGTAAATCTAGGAAAGGCACAGCATGGCATTTCACCACTGACATTTACTCTTATCAGCATGATATCTTTTATCCCAGTCTAATCTTAGCACCAGTCTGGAAGGCTCTCCCTAACAGCTGTTGATCTAAGCAGCTACAAGAAACAACTGTTATGGTATGACTCTTCACCAAAAGTACAGTACTTCAGCTAGAAATTAGCACCTGCTCAAGCAGTCAAAAAATACCTGGTACATGGTGCCTAGAAATAAGGCCACCCTAAAAA
This sequence comes from Chiridota heheva, assembly GCA_020152595.1. Taxonomy (NCBI): domain Eukaryota; kingdom Metazoa; phylum Echinodermata; class Holothuroidea; order Apodida; family Chiridotidae; genus Chiridota; species Chiridota heheva. The sequence continues at coordinate 1,169,136 of JAIGNY010002171.1, forward strand.
AATCATTTGTTTCAAGCAACCTGACAGCTACTTAACTCAAAATTTTTTGTTATCTCATGAATGTGAAATAATGTTTAATGTTTGTAAATGCTGTACAGAAAGTCTTAAATTTGGCAGAAAAAAATAAATTGCATACAGTACTACCTACAAACCTAATTACTTGTTTCACCTATTTAAGTACATGTACTGTATGTATACTGCAAACTATTGTTTTCAATGATTAAAGTATGGCCTAATGATCTCAATAATCAGATCGTAGATGACAGAGAATTAATCTGTATCTTAAACTAGCTTTTCTTTTATTGCTGTTACATGTAAGTGTCAATCTTAATCAAACTTATCTCGCAGCTTGGGTGTCCTTTGAGTTATTTTTTAAATAACAACTCCACTTTATTTTCATTTCTTCTGTTATATGGCATTGATAACCATCTGTACTTTCTATCTTTGTTTTTGAGGTATATTTTTCTTTATTGTATTTTTTATATTTATTACAAGTTTGTTAAGCGCCAATAAATGTTCAGACAGTAATGTGCACTATACTAAAATTCCATACATTAACCTTACTGTATACAGTACTTATGTATTTTGTATTACAATAAGAAAAATGTCAGCGGGAAGATCCTAATGAACTGACTTGTGAAATATAGTTCAACAGTCAGAGCTATAAATATTAGCCACAGACAATTTCTACAATAAGCAGCATACTATTTACTAACACTATTTTCTGCTGATAACTCCATCCCACCTGGGAATTTGTTTTATTACATCAACAATTTCATATCCTGAATGAAAAACTGCTACAGTAGTAATATGAAAGTTTTAAGCTGAATGCATTCTACTCCATTCCATACAAAGGTCATAAACCTTATACTACTGTACACCACAAAGTGAGATTTGTAGTTCACAATCCTTCTTGACGAAACTACGTAAGTTGTCCGTTCTAGCTCATGCTAATGAATCGATAAGAAGGCGCCAAAGCCACATATATATGAATTATCTTCAGACCCTTATGGCTCTGTGGTATCTTTCTTCTTATAGGATAACAGTACGTGCCTGAGGCCAAGAACTACCAGGTCTTTACACTTTTCACAAGATATTGAATTGTTTCAGGATAAAAGGGGAAATTGTCTTGTGCCTGCTTTTTCTTGCAAGCCATACATACTTGGCAATGAATAAAGAAAGAGAAAAGGAGAGTCAAAAATACAAATTAAAAAGGATTTAAAAGTGAAAGTATTTTCAAAAACAAAGGTGGAACAATGGTATGGAAAGACAAAAATATAAGTACACAGAGAAACATATTCCCACACTCACCTTCTTTTTAATGTCAGAAAAGAGGCAGTACAAAAATGCAAAAATAAAATACAGCATTTTAACTAATAGGAATATTGTAAAATAAGTCTTGAATAGTACATCTTCAATCCAAAATTCAGATTTTTTTTGTAAATTAATGCACCATTTTTTTAATTGCATATGAACTCCACACACACACAAACAAACCCACACTGCAACTAATGAGGCAGCCCTTATTCATCCATCCAAGGAGTACCTACCACTTTAGTACCTCCAAGCTCCATCCTCTGTGAATTATCTTTTAAACAGCTATTTCTTCTTTTGTAAGAGTACTTTGACACTTGATTAGTATCATACTGCACTGAAAATAATTAAACTATTTATTACTCAAGCAAAATAACCATCCCATACAAAACAGACTTAAAATTATGGCATCTCTTTCGATTTTCATGTTAAACACATTCATCAGTCCTACCCAGGGGCATAGGAAAGGTCACCTCCAAGGGCAGGCAAAAACCATTCCAAGTGAAAAGTGAAACCAGAGCATCACTGATGCAGATGCTCAACCCTTTAAATTTTGAGTAAAGTAATTCAGTGTCCAGTGGTAATTTGTCATTGATAAAAAGAAAGATAGCATGATAAAGGTTTTTGATGCCAAATCCCCAGTCCTTTGAAGTAATGTGCCATGTTTTTATTAAGAAGATATTGATTGTCTGTAGTTGAGCTTTTTAATGCAATTCTTTGTATTTCTTTTTTAAGTTTCAGTCACAGAAAATCATCAAACTGACCAGTTTCTCCTGCTATACTTCTATCAGGGAGTTGTCTAAATGAAAATGACAACTCCCTGCTTTGATTGAGCTAGCATATATGATGGAGATCAAATTCAAATTTTTTTGTCATATTTAACTGCTCCCATTTAAATAGAATTGGTGGATATTTGAAAAAAACAATAACAAATTAACATAAGGATATTAATAGGTTTTATGGTTATTTACAAAATTTATATAAAATATCCATTGTTTATTACAACAAGGCCTAAAAATCAAAATGATATCAAATGGTCAATTTTTCACCACTTTATAAAAATGTTGAATATTTCATGTTTTGTAGCACATTTTCTTATAGTAAAACTCAAGTCAAATTAAGTTCAATTCACCCATCCATATATATATTTAATTTTCCATGAAGTTTCATACAAAGTTGCAATTGGAACAAGAATGAGTATCATTACTGGAAAGTTTCTATTGAGATATGGAATTCCCAAATAGTATCTGTTTTCAAATATAAAGCTGGTTAATTTCCTGATGTCTATTCATGCACAATGGGCAGTTCGATCATGAAAGAAAATGCCTGAGGAGAGCTTGTGTGAAACATTACACCATGGAATGTCTCCAAAATTCTCTGAAAGTATTAGCCATAACTACAAAATTACAATGATTTACACCTAACAAAAGACAAGGATTAGAATTGAAGATAACATCTTCCACGAGTCGAAATTTTCATGACCAGAGGCGTTAAAACAAAAAAGTTTAAACATTTTAAAGGCCAACTTTAATGACAACGAGTGAACACACAATTACAATGACGGGGTCGTCGCCTGCGTATTCGGTTATGATAGTAACAATGCTATAGTAATATGACCCGGACAAGAACACAGATACGACGTACGGACAGACCTAACATCGACAACCAAGTCAATGTCCACGGCCTTTGATAACCAGTTGGGGTGCACTGGTGTGTCTACCCAACCCAGGCTTGAACCCAGGGCCTTGTGGTCTGAAGACATGTATGATAACCGCTACACCACAGTTAGTAGACAACCAACTTTAAAATTTCCTGATCGATTTTATATCCTCAACCCAACACTCTGGTGTTGGTTAAGCTAAAAATTGCATTGTTAAAGTAAGTTTCCATCAAAAGTTGCAGCTAATCAGAAATCCCTTTAATTTTCAAAAAATTTCCTTCATTTTCTAAAAATTCCCTTCATTTTCTGAAAATGTCCTTTATTTTCAAAAGATTTCCTACATTTTAGAGCATTTTCCTTAAATTTTAAGAAATTTTGGCAAATCTTCAAGAAATTTTAGCCAATCTTCAGGAAATTTTTGTCAATCTTCAGGAAATTTTGGCCAATTTCCGGAAAATTTAAGCCAGTTTGGAAGAAATTTTTCCCAGTTTGGGGAAAAATTATGGCCAATTTTCAAGAAATTTTACTAAAATATTCAAGCATTTTACCATTTTAAAATTTTATCTTAATAATTTTCCAATTTCACCTCCCAACCAGGAAGAAAGCATGCAACCGGGTAGGTGATATCCTCCAGTTTTCCCCTGCCCCATTTACTACGCCTCTGGTTCTACCCATGACAAGAATGCATAATACATACAGTATACTCAGAAACAAGCACTGTCTTCTTCAAATGGGGATTAAGTACCCACATCATGTTTTAAAACCCAGCATTCTAGACTTGACTAGAAATCTGTTTGAAATTCCAACAGCCATGATACAAACAAAGACAGCCATATGGTTTGACCTGCATTAAAAGATGTAATCAAATTGTTCACAATACCGCCAAATGGGCAGCTTGGGATGACAGTCAAAATGAGATAAAGCAAGATAAAGTAATTTCATTTGCCACTTTCTTCATGATCACCCCTCAGGTATACTGCAAGTAATCAAGTTTACCTCTTGATTTTCAAAAGTTTAATACTATTCTGTGTGAAAAAGCCTCCTCGGAAGGAAAAGTTGCCTCTCCAAGAGTGTCTATGAAGATAGTTACGTTGTATGGTCTGCAACGTTCAACCATGGAGGTGGCATTAGACTTCCCTAGCTCAACTGCAGTTCATTATGCAATTAGGAATGTCTGCAATTTAAAATTAAAATCATTATCTACATATGTATAGCATGGCTAAAAACCATGTAACAACCAATTGATCTTCTTTATTACCCAACTGAAAATTATTTACCCAATATGAAACCAGTCAAATGGTACCACAAACTTGTACCAATTGTTGCCGAAAGAGGTCAAGAAGACTCAGGTCAGGCTATTTAAGTAGGCTAGGTTTAAGATTATTGTATACATGGTAAGAAATAAGTTTGAAATTTGGAATATAACAAGTCTGAATTATAAAGCCACTAATTTTGATTTTATCTTTTAGCATTCTTCTGTTACTTTTCTATTTTTCGTCCATAACAGTATAGAGTAACTTGTATCCCTTGGATTTTCTACTCTTATTTCATGTTAATGAATGCCTACATACTACATGGAAAATGTTATAATATAGTAGCTACAGTACACATGTGATGACAGTCTGGCATGCTTTGCAAATTGGTGTCCAATCCTTCCTACTGTATCTTGAAATTGACTAACCCAAAAATCATCGGCCAATTTCATTCATATGATGAAAAATTCAACCTTACCTATCTTCCTATAATATATTCCACCTACATGGACTGCATATTGTAGACCTACGCAGTTCAACCTTTTCTTAATTTAAACTTTTCCTAATTATACTATTCAACCATTTTCACAAATGACTTTCCATCTTGGATGTTTCAAACCCAAGCCATTCACGTAATTTGTGTGCTCACTGATATGTGCGACAGCACATCAATCACACCCTGCTACTGTATAATACTTTATTTATCATTCAGTATACAACAAATCTTGCTCAGGCAAAGATCAGGACACTGCTAATAATGAGGAGGCTCCGGTATGCTAAACACATCTGTCACAAGATGAAAGAGCCAGATCTCATTCCTCTAGCTGCAGTTGAATATTCCATCTGTGTTCCATTCTATTGGCGCAAGAATACATGTACATCCATGCTAACCAGTGTACGTAAAGTCATCCAGAAGAACGAACAAGCCTGTCTGTTACATTCAATCAAAGTGTATCATTCGAGTGTTGAATGCCCTCTTTGGTTCAGCCCTGTAAGTGTCATGCCTGTACATACTGTGATCAACTGTGAAGGAAATTGAATTGAAGGTGTACTGATTTATGAGAGCATCAGTTTACTCTTCATTTCTTGGAATGGTTTCTTCCACATGTCATAATTAGTGCTACACTTAATGAATGTCAGAGACTTACAATAAAAGCTTTTCAATATAAGAAACTGTGCTCCAAAGGTAACTTCTAACTCCTGTACATGTTCTGTAAGAAATAGTGTTTACACAGGTACCCGAAATATCCAGGTACCTAACCAATTGTGTTGTTACCTGGTTCCGAAAATACAACCCGGGTATAGATTTTCATAATATTACCAATTGCAGACTGTTTCAGAATTATATGTTAAAAGAATTTATCTAAACTTACAAGAATTATAAAAGTGTTTGTTTCCTTTCTATTCCAATGCAATAAAACAATCCCAAAATATTGTCACAGATCGCAGAAATGATGTTGAACGAGCAATGTGGCTAGTAACGTATGTACGCTAGTAGTACTACATGAACTAGTAGTGCAAAACAAAACTCTCCAAACTTCGCTGTAAAAAAAGTTCCAAACCAGCGCGCAACAAGCAGTGTATGTACATGTAGTATGCTGCAGGAAAAATATAATGTGGTTGTACATTACCAAACTATTTTGAAATGTAAAACCCATTATGAACCAATCACAAGTTTTGTTCAAATGAAATTGTTACATATTACTAAGCGTGCACATATTGGAACTGTGGAATCATGTAATATTCCAGAAACACTCGTCCTGTGCAATTTAGAGGAAGTGAGTACATTACTATATTACAGTATTTCATGAAGACAGGTAAAAATAAGAGACTAAAACAATTGTATACAATTAAAAAAACAAGAAATATCACAAGGTACACTGTTAGATTTTAACATACTACTTCCATGATAAATATTGAAAAGGCCTTGTCAGCACGTCGGATACCTGGATACCAGACCGATAATGCAGGTCGGGTACCAGGTCCGATCTTTAGATCTGGTGCAAACACTAGTAAGATCTTCTTCTTATGACCAGAAGGAAGATATACAGCATCATCTCATGATTCCTGAAGACTTTGCTGAATGTATATGAAGCCATACCAATATGCAGAGTATCAAATACACACTTCAAAAAAATCTTGTTTCACATCTATTCAATTGATTATAAAACTGTTATCCGTAATCATAAATTTGCATAAATTAACAAATAAACAATATATATATATATATATATATATATATATATATATATATATATATATATATATATATATATATATATATATATATATATATATATATATATATATATATATATATATATATATATATATATATATATATATATATATATATATATATAAATATATGTATTTTAAGATTTTAATTGATCTGATTTGATTATTGGTGCTTTTTATTAACATTCAAATTAGGTATAGGTAGCATTGGGACAACAAAATTTTACAATATTTTTACGACATATAAGTCAGGTCAAACTGGCTATGTTTCTTACAACAGTACTTCTAAATTGAATGAAAACTCCGGATTTTAAATATCAGACAAAAATACAGACAATCTGAGAATATTTAATGTGTCAGTGAGAAAGATAACATCGCAAAGTATTTGTACTCTTCAACCACAGGTATGTTACTTAACTTACTTTAGATAAAGTCAAGGGCAGATCCAGAGGGGGAGACACCCCCCCCCCCCAATCCATCTCTGAAAAAATCTACCTTGAAAAAGAAATCAAAACGTGGAAATGTTTTTTGTGACTCCAGACTGACCTCAGCTTTGCGCCTCATTATATGTAACCCAATCAATACAATTCAAGTTGATGTTGTTGTATTTTGTGAAGATAACATACAGATAAAATATCTTTAATTTTAAATATGCAGTGTGCTGTCACGTCTCTCTCTCAAAAAATAAGAAATATAAATTATAATTTGCACCTCAACGTGAATCCCAAAAGAATAATTGAGTTCAGAGAAACTTTCCCCTACTTTCACACCTTTGTTTAAAGCTAGAAAACCTGGCAAAAAGTTTATGATCTGGACCGACTTTATTGTTTACGCCAAATGAAACCATGTGTCCTGAATCTTCAGAGAATATTTAATGTGTCAGCGAAGAAGAAACATCGTAATGTATTTGTACTCTTTAACCAGGGATCGTTACTGGACTTACTTTAGTTAAAGTCAAGGGCGGATCCAGAGTGGGGCAACAACCTCCCCCCTCCCCCCCCCTCCCTTTAAAAAATCCATCTTAAGCAGGCCCTTAAGTGGGCCCCTGCACCCCATGCCGTTACACGAAGGGTGGCAAATATATTGCATCAGACACATGATGATCATCATTTATTCTTAAAAGTTTTTTCTGGATCCGCCCTTGGCTAAAGTAACAATCTCTTCTTCAACAATCTTACAGTACTACTGTACATGTCTCAAGTTGTGACTCACTTAAAATAGTTTATGCTCCGAGGCAGAATATTTACTCACATTTCTCAATAACGAAGTAAACTAGACATGTTTATCAAGGACGACAAGGACATTGATCATCTTGTACTGTACAGTATCTCAATAAGAAGAGAGCTTAAAAGACATGGGGCACCCTGGAAAGATTCGTGTGTAAAATCATTTTTTTTAAGAAAACATGTTTAACGACTGTACATGAACTAACATCAAAGAGCATTTTTTTGTACTTGATTGTACTTGATTGATTATTATAAATCTGCATTACACATTAATATGAGCAAGGGCAAATTTAACCAGTATAGCAAAGCAATTATCTAATCAAAATGTTGCAAAGTTTGCCATTCAAATTATATTTTGATTAGCAATGTGTTCTACATATTGAATTGTACATGCATTTTCAAATGTCAAACATGTTAACAATGTCAACCATATTTTTACACAATTTTACACAATTTTAAAATAAAATATGAAATGTATTATTTTTTCATTATGTTGCTCATAATCATCAGTCTTTTTATTTCATCAAAATATATTTTTATTCCTTTAGTTACTACTGTTGATAAGCACCTCTCTCGCGATCCAAATCTAGTAACTGATCAATATTGTTTCTATTGAAAGTCTTTTCATTGATTGATGGCTAAATTTAGAAAAAGAATAAATTTACAATCCCATCTGTTTTCCATCAGAACATCAAATGAGATATTTTCATCTCATACACTGTATTAACAAATTCACATTACCCACACATTAATACCAGTCTACCATAACCATTCACTACTAACCATAATCATAATGAACACTATGCCATCAATTTGACATGCAGATTATTACTGTATATTACAGTCTCATCAATTATTCATTTCATCAAAACACCAGCACAATATCTTAATACCAACACTTCTTTTACAGCTCCCTGATGTGAAATATGTATGAGGATGGATTAGGCCAATATACTTCAAGACAAACACATAATAAGTAAACAAAGAAAAAACAGATAAAAAGTTAAGGATACCTGCAGCCAAAGTGCTTGCATGTCATACTGAGCTATCCTTGTATTTCAACATGTCATTTGACCAGAACATTTACAGTTGATGTAAAAACACTCAACATCAAGGTTTCCAATGGCACTGAGCATCATGGATTCCTTTACACGACATTCTTAACTCACAGAGGAATGAACTCAAATTATGCATTCACCGCTGTACAGCTAGTGTGTAGAACAGTACGCTTAACGTGCAAACGTCATGGGAAGTATGGTACTTACCATACAGTAGGCCTACAATATGTCTAAATGCAAAGGGATTTAACAGGAGAAACTGAACTACTGTACATGTAAGTGTAAATAGATGAATTTGATTCAAATAAAAGTAATCAAAATAAAAGTAAATAAATAACTAACAATTGCTCATTGAAGAATCCTTGACAATTAATTCAATCCTTACATTTCAAATTTCTTTGTTGATAGCTAAAGTGTTATACTGTACCTGAAAAGTATGCAAAAGCACTTGGGGTTCAAACTTAAGCAGCTGTAACCCCCATGTACTTACTTAGCAGCACATTTTAAATACAGAGTTCTTTGTCCTTATATTACCTAGTACTTTCTGTACTAGGTAAGATATTTATTCAGTATAAGAAATAAGTTAAACACAGGTTGGGTTGTGATACAACAGTTTAAAAATAAATTGGTTGGGTGACTGTGGTGTGGCCACTGCGGGGTGTAGGTGTCTTTCCACCCCACCCCACTCTTTCAGAAATATTCAACGTTATACACACCAACTCTTAAAAACTACAATATTAGCACTCTCTAGTGCGCATACCTCCAACCTGTTGCAATTCCAACATGTCTAGATTAATTTAGAGTTCATTTGATCCCCATACCCAATATAATCTACCACAGAAATCCTAGGCTCACCAAGATTCATCCCCAAGTTTAATGAACATTTGCAATCTGAACACCTAACTAGATTTCTTTAAAGACCATACCATTGTTTTCAGTTTTAATTAAAGTGAAGCATCATTGTTTGCCAGGATTCACATTCCATCATTTTCCATTCTTGGCAGAAACCAACTGTATCATTTTTATTGATTCCAGAGAACACTTGATGTACTGTAAGTCTCTTTCGAGTCCAGAGAATGTATTTGTTTGGAGAGCACAAAATCATTGTTCAGCACATTCCATTAAAAAGTTTCAACTTAGTCTGGAAAACTTAGTCTTGACAGATCTCATCCTAAAACATCCCCACGCCATTTCTGCCCTTCCCTTCCAATAAGTCCCAAATTTTAATCACTTCTTCATAAAACAGTACAACACCACAAATAATTTAATCAAAATCCAATTATCAGTTCTGAGGATATCTTGAAGACAGACAAACTCACCTTATAATGTCCCCCCATCTGCCTCTTCCCCTGTTCTAATGTCTCAAATTTGTTCTTCCTTGAGCAGTAACAAAACAACGCATCAATTCTAATCAAAATCCAATCATCAGTTCTTGAGATATCATGATGACAGACAAACAGGGTAAAACATGTCCCCACCCCCCCCCATTTTCACCCTACCCCTGTTCCAATGTCTCAAAATGTTATCAGTTCTTCCTAAAGCAGTAACAAAACCACACACCAAAATTCATCCAAATCCAGTCATCAATTTTGAGCTATTTTGATGACAAACAAACAAACAAATTTAAAGAGGCGAAAACATTAACCTCTGTCCAACTTTGTTAGCGGAGGTAAAAATGTCAACATCAAGACAATTGAATGAAATCCCTGATAGACTTTTTTCAAAAATGACTATTATCAATTTATTAATGAGCAACTTTTAAAAATACATAATGGGCCAACAGTATAAAGCAAATAACAATAAAATGTTTCACAGTTATAGCTAAATACACCACGAGAAGGTTCATACTGTATTTCAATTTTAATTTCTCTTGCAAAACTTCTACAGTACATTGTGAAAATCAACTTGCTTCTCTTCTTGCTCCTCTTTTTATTTTCTAAATAGAAACAGTACTTTAATACAATTAAGTAAAGCACTGATAAAAAAGATTTAAAAAAAAACAAACAATAAAATGAAAAAAATGAAAAGTGAAAAAATAAATTATTTCAGAGGAAGCTAATCTGACACAAATATTCTATAAGTGTTATTACTGTAATATGAAACTATGATTTACAAAATTTTCAAGGTATATTAGCTTTATATATATATAGTAGAATAATACTGAAATATTAGAATATTGGTAAATATATTTTTATGTGATGGAAGGGCATTTTAACATGGAAGACTCAGATAAAAACACATTACTCGACATGTTTACAGGCTACAGCACTTGTGCAATATATATAAATATAAATATATATTATATTATTATATATATATAAAACAAAAACTCAACATGTTTACAGGCTACAGCACTAGTGTAATATATATATATATATATATATATACATTATATATATATATATAAATATATATATATATATATATATATTATATATATATATATATATATATATATATATATATATATATATATATATATATATATATCATGAACAAATTTGCACACCTCATTACATTATAAAATATTCAATGAATAACACAACAAAATTTACAATGCATTAAATTTTAATATATACAGTACAATTCTGTAAACAAAAAAAGTAAATGCCAAAATGCAACTCTGTTTTTGTCTCCAAGTTTCATCATCATCCACCAGAGGTGAAAACAGGAAGTGTTTATAATCCTCATGGCCTGTCCACTGGGGAATCAATTCAAAATGTAATGCATCTACAGTACTGCAACATTCAAATTGCATGGCATAGTTTCAATGTCTCAAGAGCCAGGAGTAAATCATGAAGCCTAGAAGAACAGAAATTGGAGAAGGAAAGATGATATATAAAGATGGTGATTGGGATGTGTGTGGTAAGATATAGTAAGTACAGTACCACACTGCAGCATGGTGGTTTGTGAGTCATGTCCTTCATTTCATGCAGTGGCAATTGTTATTAGGAGATGGGCTTGTATTACAGGATGAGCAATACTTAACTACTGTACAGGCACTGCTGAGTAAATCAAGCATGTTCCAGAAATATTCATCTCAGACAAGACAGACAGTAAAATCATAAAGATGGTACATATATTTATTGCTGCAAGTGTATTGTAAATTAAGAAAAAAATCCCTCCATGGCTCCTGAGTGACAACAATTTCTAAAATTGGTATCAAAATGATTGAAAGCTACAAGAAGAGTAAACAATCCCATAAGAATGAACAATCAGTAAAATTAGTCATCTTACAACTTACTACAGTACATACAGTACAATACTGTACCTGAATTTTCTAGCTTAGTTTCAAACTATTAAGGTTTGATGACACATCAGTATTGTAACTCATTTTTGCATCTTTTTGTCTTTTGGGGTCATTCATAGCAGATTTCACAACACTACACTGCACTCTAAATGCATCACACTCAGTTTTTGTGAAAATTTCCAAGTACAGTACATCTAAGCTGTCAGTACATGTACACAAAAGGCGTCATTTGTCATTTCGCTTTAGGGGGAGGGTGGCACAGCAGTTATGAAAGAAAAATTAGGACAATAAAAAAGGCAATATTTCAAATGGGGTGCCTGACTGGATTTTAAGGGCCCCTATTAATTTGACATAATTTACATAGCTGTTATACTCCACCTTCATTCATCAAACTCTCCATCCTATCATACAGTATCACAACTTGACTTTGCCCCTAGAGGGATTTGAGTCAAGGGGGAAGACAAAAGAGGCAATATTTCTTTTTTTTTTCAAAACAACCTGCAAATTATGCATTTATAAAACAATTTATGGTCCAGGTTGGAGCAACCAAAAGTTGTGCAACCAAATTTTGCAATAATAAAAACAAATCTCAGTCAGGAAACTTTGAAGAAAAATTCAATTAAGGCCAAAAATATTAAATTAATTTTCTTTAAAATACATTACAATTTTAAGAAAGCACCCTGCCAACCTTCAACAGTAGTCTTTCCACGCCAGTCATTTCTACACAAATGTGACATAACTTTGAAGGAGTACAGTATCTCCACATTAACAGAATGAGATTTGAAGTACAGCAGTTTCGTTACCATTAAGTGTTATTTGAAAGTCCTGTGCCATATAAGATGAACTTGCTTGACCACTGAAGTACATGTAGTTCTTTAAAATAGTTTAGCTATTTTTTTACTTATTGCTAGTGCCATGTGTCTATTCATAATCCTTAAAGGATTAGTTCAGTGGTCAAGTATGTCCATCTTATATAAAAGAGGACTTCAAAAGAAACAAAACGGTGAAGAAAGCATTCAAAAATCTTTTTCTGTTAAGGAGAAATTCAAGTTTAAAGTTTGATATCATTTCTGTAGAAACGACTGAAATCAGACTGGTTGTGATTTCACAGCCTCAGATTCCTCAAAGTCTTTATGTATTTCAAAGAAAGTTTATTTAATTTGTTCACTATTTAAATTATTTATCCTCAAACTTTCTTCAGGTGGTACATTGTAAATACCCTACATAGATTCTGTTCTACTACTTTTTTGACATATTCCATAGTTTTTAAGCCACAGAATCACAGGACAAAATATGTTAAAATACATAATGACTTTGAGGAATCTAAGGCTATTTCATCACAACTAGTCTGATTGCAGTCGTTTCTATACAAATGATACCAAAATTTAAACTTAGATATCTCCTTAATGTAATAAGATTTTTTTTAATGCTTTCTTCACCATTTTGTTTCTTGTGAAGTCCCCTTTCATATAAGATAGACTTGCTTGACCCCTGAACTAATCCTTTAATTTTACAATATTTTGTACTATAACAACTCATTGACTCAATGGAATAATCCCAAATGGTCACATGTGTTTCATTTGATTGCCAATGACACCTTTTCATCTATTCCTTAATATTGTATCTTATTTTGGAAACGTCTACACCCAGTGCACCCTGCTGCACTTATGACCTTAGATACAAATTTAGTGCACTTTGATTGTCACCTGACAGTTCAGGTTTGCTAAAATGAAGTTTTTCAACATTGACAACACAATTTCAAATGCAAACATTTCTACATGTATTATCAACTACAGTACATAACAAAGGCTGACAATTTCCTCCTAAAAAGTTTCCTGCCATTAAGTGAAAAACAAATTTTATGCTTATTTCCTTCTGTGAAAGTCTAAAAAATTTCCTAATTTGTTTTGAAGTTGGTGTTTTTGTAAAGCACCTTTGTTTACTCTATATTCAAGACAAAAGCACAGTGAATATTATAAAGTTAAATGTAAGTAACTTAAGTGGGTAGTTTATGGTACAACCTTTTAATATTGAAATAATTACCATGTACTGTACAGTACCTTTGATTCATATTTGATAATCTGGCAGTGGCAACACGACATATTTTTGCCTGGGAATAAAATTGTTGATGGTTATCATAACATATAGATAATAGATGTGCCGCCTTAGGCCAGTAAGCACAACATGCGCCCAATAGATACGAGGTCCAGGACCTCGGAAGCTCCTAGATTTTAGGCATTTGAAAGTCAAAAAACCTGCTTGAAGTCAATAAAATTTGGAATGTTATGGGTAGAAATATGACAAATTTTAATGTAGGAAACATGATATGAATCGGCACAAGTCGACTGGAGAATCGCCCATAAATCCATGCCAAAAGAAAACTTCAGGGTAATGAGGGTATATCGATCACCGGATCCATCAGTTTTTGTTTTTTGAGGGAAAGGTAAACAAATAAATTTGAAGTCTTTTTATGAATTATTCTTAAACACAATATCAACAAATTAAATAATCAGTCATACATACTACAAGAAGGTGTACATTTTCTCACAATCACATAAGAAGAACAGAAAAAAAACATAATTTTAAAGGTTTATTTACACGTTTTTTGGTCTATAAATGCGAACAAAGCCAAGGGTGCAGATTAAGGGGTGTGGACGAATTAGCAAATCTAGAGATAACTCGGAGATATTTAGTAGAGAAAGATTCTTGTTTCAAAATGTTGTCTAATTCTTTATTTTCCTATATGTACTACATATTTTTAACAAATTCCCCCCCCCCCCCCTCCGTAGTCACGCCGCCCCTGTCTGGTTACGGAAACATACAGTGCACCACACACAGATGGTTTGTATTGTATATCATCTATTCTCAATTGGTCAAAACAACCAACCACATGTTTCTACATTTGTACTAACAATGAACAATACTTTTCTAAGCAAATAAAGACCAAAAATGGTACTACTGTACTACTCTCAGTTCAAATATCTAACTTATTTAGTAAATGAAGGCAAAAAGTAAAGTACATTAATGTCATTCGAAAGTTCAAAATTTTAGTATACTAGTAATTATCATACCAGTACATAAGAACAATAACGTCTAATTGGTCTTCGAATTTAAAACTTGTTTTCCAGCTAGGTACTAGGTGATCAACATTCATGTATATATGATGCTTAGGCCAGAACACAATGTGAATGATGACCCAAAACCTAATAATTAGACTGTTGTTTTTCATTTACTGTACTTATTCAGTTTTGTCATCATCATCATGTACATTAAAATTAAATAGAAATTTTCAAGAGGAATAAATAGTAGGTAGGAAGGACGAAACTGCACCAGCTGGATAGGATGTGCTATGCATGATGCTGTATGTGATATGATATATATATTTCCACCATCCTTCCATTAAATGTACAAGTATACAAAAGAAATCAAACTGTCAAAGTAAAGCATCAAAGAACAAATTAAAGTAAACAATAACAAATAAATAGTAAAATATACAATAACAAATAAATAGTAAAATATACGATCTAAAAAGAATAAGTCTAGGGTAATAAGAGTAGTCTGTCATGCAGAACCTGGCTGCTCTCCTTTGATTCAAGTTTATCTAAATAATGATGGGGGTCCGAGACTGCTGATGCATACTTAAGCACTGGCCTAAGTAGAGCTTTACATGCAGTGGTTTTAATGTCAGTGGGACAGTTTGGGAGGTTACATCTTAATAGGCCAAGTACAGAGTTTGCTTTGTTGGTGATGTTGTGTGTATGTTTATCCCATCTAAGTTTATTATCAATTTTAACACCTACTGTAGGTACGGGTGGGAGTTGACATGTTTTAGCGGCTGGTTGCACAAGGTATAAACTGGTGATTTATAACATTTTCTAGGCTATATTGAGAGGATGTAGACTTTAGAGGGGTTGAAATTCATTTGCCATTGTTCAAGTTTATTTAGATAATCTTGGAGGATTTGTTGGCAAGAGGGTTTATCAGTTGTTCTATCAGTTGTTCTATAAACAAGACAATAATCAGCAAACAGTCTAACCGTGTTGTTTATATTATTAGGGATGTCATTGACATATAAAAGGAAGAGTAAAGGACCTAAAACAGTATCTACCTACTGTGGTGTAGCGGTTATTATACCTGTCTACAGACCACGAGGCCCTGGGTTCAAGCCTGGGGTGGGTAGACACGCCAGTGCACCACAACTGGTTATCAAAGGCCGTGGACATTGACTTGGTTGTCGATGTTATGTCTGTCCGTACGTCGTACCTGTGTTCTCGTCTGGGTCGTATTAAGCGTTTCGTGATAGCATTTGTACTATCATAACCGAATACGCAGGCGACGGCCCCGTCATTGTAATTGTGTGTTCAACTCTCTCTCCTAAAACAGTACTTTGTGGTAAACCAGATAGAACTTGTTTAGGATTTGAAATTTTGCCATCACAGACAACATGCTGAATACGGTTGCTGAGGAAGGATGCAAACCAAGCCAGTAGATTTCCATCCATGCCATATGCAGAAAGTTTGGATAACAGGCGTTGGTGTGGGACTTTGTCGAAGGCTTTTAAGATTTTGAGTATAGCCATAGAGATGGTACTATTTTGGTTAATTTGGTTAAAAATATCATTTATTGTTAAAAGAAGTTGTGTTTCAGTTGATCTTTTTGCTCGAAAGTCATGTTGGAAATCATTGAAGACATTGGGCTCATCAAGGAATTTAATCACATGTGAGTGGATTATATGCTCAAGGATTTTACTACACATGCAGATTAGAGAGACTGGTCTGTAATTAGCTGGGTCATATTTATCACCTTCTTTTTAAAAACACTACATATGTTTGCTTCTTTCCACTTGTTTAGGATAGTACCGTTTATCTACAGAGGTTTGGAAGAGATCAGTTAGGATTTCATTAAGGTCTTCCGCATGTGTTTTTAAGAACCATGGTGGTATTTCGTCAGGACCTAAGGCTTTGTTTGGGTCTAAGTTTTATAGTTGCTTTTTGACACCTTCTGGAGTGATTGATTATAAGTTGGCTTATTTTGTTGGTGGTGAGTGGTTTAGTTACAGGAATTTGAGAGGTACATATATCTTCTTCTGTAAAACGATGAAAAACTGGTTGTTTAGAATGTTAGCTTTAGTCATACTGACACTACAAAGTTTACCGTTGTTCATAAGGTCTGACACACCCACGGAATTACTTCTAAGTCTTTTTTATGTAGGACCAAATTGCCTTGGGGTTTTCAGTAAAAGAGTTTTTAAGTTTATTACAGATGAAGTTGTTTCTAGCTTCTTAAATGTTTTATGGACAGATTTCCTAAAAGTTTTATATAAACTCCAGTCATGGATTTGTTAAATTATCTTAGTTTTCTTAAACAGTTTATGTTTTTTCTTGCAGAGACTGTGTTGGATATGAGTGAATCAAGGTAGATTTAGCTTAGTTGAGGTGAATTTGTGAGGTATGTTTTTTCCAATAATCAGTTTAATTTCCTTTTTAAACAAATTCCATTTTTCATTAACATTAATGAATAAGCTATTGAATTTAGAATAATATCGCAGTTTAAGTTTAGACAGGTCTCCTTTTATGCATTCTGTGTTAACTTTTTTCAATAAATAGATTTTACGTTTAGGCAACTTTTTATGAGGAAAGGAAATGTTTAGGGTCAGTTCAACAATATCATTGTCACTTATACTAAGTGTGACATTAGCTGAGTTAATAGCTGGTAAGTTGTTAGTAAATACAAGATTGATAATGTTGTTATCTCTGGTAGGTGACTGCACCAAGAAGAATTTTGGCTGCTTCTGAGGAAGCGTTAGTGCCTGAAATAATGTTTTGGCTCCAGTCAATGTTAGGTTGGATAAAATCACCAGCAAGAATAACATAACATAACAAGATTACGGGCTAAGCAAGGTTAGTCACCCCATAAAAAGCCCAAACTAACACCACCACCACAAAAAAGAAATAATAAATCGAAGCACCCAGAGTTAGTAAAGCACTTATCAATGTTGACTTTGAAATTGTGAACAGAATTGGAGCTAACTACCCACTCAGGTAAACCATTCCACTCATTAACAACTCTTTGCGAAAAGCTAAAACACTGAATATCTATCCGTGAGAACCTTCGGTCAACTTCAAACTGTTACCATGTGTCACATGAGGATTAGCTGAAACATGCAAGAAATAACAGGAAGTCAAAGCATCACTACCAGATAGGAACTAGTGGCTCTTCGCTGAACCTGCTCTAAAATGAACTTATCCTTCTCATATAAGGGACTCCAAGCCTGAATAGCATACTCAAGGTGAGCTGACTGCTTATACAAACTAAGAACTTCTCTACCAAGAAAACAATTTGTTTTTCTAATCAATCCAAGCATCC
>JAIGNY010002171.1:1192500-1202500 GCA_020152595.1 Chiridota heheva
AGATCCGGTTTTCGCATTTGTGTGTTCGATTTTTTTTCAGGATTTGCCAAGAGATGTTGTAGCTTTTGCCTTCTTTCTTTAGGGCCCATACATACCTTGATAGTTCTGTTTCTTCTGCGTGCTTTTCATGATTGAATGATTTCTTGTGGCTGCTATATCGTTGCTTGAAAGATCCCCCTTCCTGCTATTCCAATGTACGTTTTTTGTTCATCACCCCCAGTTACGTCTGCCTTATATACTAATGTCTCTGTCAAGCGCGTTCCTTTAAGCATGTTAAGGGGGCAGTTTGCTTTGTCCCTACAGTTGCATGTTCTTTGGTTGGTATCTTTGTTAGCGTACGCGATGATATTGGTGTTGTGTGATTTTATGATAGATTGCATATATGATCTGAGATATATGATATATGAACTCTATATTTTGTATATATATATATTGAGCACTCTTTTCCTGGAACTGATACCTGATTATTATATATGGATGTATCTAATTAGTTTAACAGTAATCAAACAATAGAGCGACGGTGAAGTCAACGTGCGTATAACATTATATCAAACACTGCACGCATTTACTGACAAACATTTAAAAATAGCAGTGCCAGCGCTCTCGGGGGATATGCGCACTAAAAATATGCGTTCCTATAGAGGGATTTGCGAAGTAATCGGAATGTCATTTCTTCCGTAAATTAGATGGATTTTTACGCGTACAAAATGTTCATCATTTCATTTGTAACTTAGTTTGAAAGATGATTTACAGGTTCAAGGCGCTAATGAAATCAAAATCATAGCTCGTAAGTACTTTTGCCAATTTTGAGAAGGGTTTTCATTTTATGATTGTGTTATTTGTTGTCCGAGTGGTTTTCAACGTTACGAGCGTGTTGTGCGTTGCCTCGCTCAGTGCGCAATTATTGCCTTGCAAGTAGTGCCCCACTGAGTCAGGTGTTTATCTCTCTACTTTTCTTGAGGAAATCTTCAATTTTTGAGAAATCTCCTTCAATTTTCGCAAAATTTGCTTCAATTTTCGTAAAAATTCCTTTATTTTCGAAATGTTTTCTTCATTTTGGGGAATTTATTTTTAGTTTTTATAAAATTTGCTTCAATTTTCACGAAATTTCCTTCATTTTCAAAAAGTTTTCTTCATTCAGTCAGTTTCGGGAAGTTTGTATCAATTCTCGTGTAAACTTTTTCAATTTTCGTGAAATGTTTTCATTTTCATCAATTTTCGTGATTTGTTGTTCATTTTCGGGATATTTGCTTCAATTTTCGTAAAATTTGTGTCAATTTTCGTAAAATGCCCTTTTTTTCGGGACTTTCTCATTTTAGGAAATTTGCATCAATTCTCGTAAAATTTGATTCAATTCTTATAAAAATCGCTTCAATTTTTGTGAAATCTCGTGAAATTTGCTTCAATTTTCCGAAAATTTCATTTATTTTTAAAACGTTTTCTTCATTCATTCATTTTCGCGAAATTTGCTTCAATTTTCGTGAAATGCTCTTCATTTTTGGAAAGTTTTGGAAATTTTCGGTAAGTTTGCATCAATTCTCGTGAAATTTCCTTCAATTTTTGTGAAAGTTCCTTCATTTTCGCAATTTTCATGAAATTTGCATTAACTTGAAATGCTCTTTATTTTCGGGAATTTGCATCAATTTTCGTGAAAATTGCTTTCAAGTTTTCTTCAATTTTTGTAAAATCTCGTTTAATTTGCTTTAATTTTTGTGAAATTTGCTTCAAATTTTGTAAAATTTCATGCATTTTGGAAAATTGTCCTCACTTTTGGAAAATCTTTGTCAATATTTGAGAAATTTCCTTAATTTTCTTGAAGTTTTCTTCCTTTTCGGGAAATTTTGTTTCATTTTCGTGAAATGTCCTTAATACCTTTTGGGAAAGTTTCCTTCATTCAGTCATTTTCTAAAGATTATTTTCACTTGTCACGAAATTTCCTTCATTCTTTGGATATCTTGTTCATTTTTGGGAAGTTTGCATCAATTCTCGTGAAATTTCCTTCTTGAAATTTTCTTCATTTTCGGAAATTTTTTCATTATTTTCGGGAAATTTGCATCAATTCTTGTGAAATTTGCTTCAATTTTCCGAAAATTTCATTTATTTTTAAAACATTTTCTTTATTCATTCATTTTCGGAAATTCATTTTCAGTTGTCACGAAATTTGCTTCAATTTTCGTGAAATGCTCTTCATTTTTGGAAAGTTTTGGAAATTTTCGGTAAGTTTGCATCAATTCTCGTGAAATTTCCTTCAATTTTTGTGAAAGTTCCTTCATTTTCGGGAAACTTGCTTCAATTTTCATGAAATTTGCATTAACTTGAAATGCTCTTTATTTTCGGGAATTTGCATCAATTTTCGTGAAAATTGCTTTCAAGTTTTTTCAATTTTTGTAAAATCTCGTTTAATTTGCTTTAATTTTTGTGAAATTTGCTTCAAATTTTGTAAAATTTCATGCATTTTGGGAAATTGTCCTCACTTTTGGAAAATCTTTGTCAATATTTGAGAAATTTCCTTAATTTTCTTGAAGTTTTCTTCCTTTTCGGGAAATTTTGTTTCATTTTCGTGAAATGTCCTTAATCCATTTTGGGAAAGTTTCCTTCATTCAGTCATTTTCTAAAGATTATTTTCAGTTGTCACGAAATTTCCTTCATTCTTTGGATATCTTGTTCATTTTTGGGAAGTTTGCATCAATTCTCGTGAAATTTCCTTCTTGAAATTTTTTTCATTTTCGGAAATTTTTTCATTATTTTCGGGAAATTTGCATCAATTCGAAATTTGCTTCAATTTTCATAATATTTGCAATTTTTTTTATTAAATTTTGTTTAGTTTGCTTCAATTTTCTGGAAATTTCTTTCATTTTTTCGGATATCTTCTTCATTTTCGGGAAGTTTACATCAATTCTAAAATTTCCGTCAATTTTCGTGAAATGGTCGTCATTTTCATCAATTTTCGTAAAAAAAATTTCATTTTAATGAAATTTGCATTAATTTACCTTCTTTTTTTGTTAAATCTTGTGAAATTTTCTTCATTTTTGGGATATTTCCTTCATTTTCGAAAAGTTTTCATCATCTATTCAGTTTCGAAAAATTATTTTCAGTTCTCACCAAAATGTTCTTCATTTTTTTTGTGGATATCTTGTTCATTTTCGGGAAGTTTCCATCAAATTCCAAAAATTCTCATAAAATTTTGTTTAATTTTTGTAAAATTATCTTCATTTTCATCAATTTTTTTGAATTTTTCTTCATTTTCGGATTTTTTTTTATCATTTTCGGGAAATTTGCTTCAATTTTTGTAAAATTTGCTTCAATTTTTATGAAATTTGCATTAATTTTCGTGATATGCTCTCCATTTTCGAAAAAATTTGCATCAATTCTTGTGAAATTTGCTTCAATTTCCATAATACTTGCAATTTTTTCTATTATAATTTCGTTTAATTTGCATCAGTTTTTGGGAAATTTCCTTCATTTTTTTTGGATATCTTCTTCATTTTGGGAAAATTTCCCTCATTTTTGAAAAGTTTTTATCATCCATTTACTTTCGGAAATTTATTTTCAGTTGTCACGAAATTTGATTCAATTCTCGGGAAATTTCCTTCATTTATCGGATATCTTCTTCATTTTCGGGAAGTTTGCATCAATTTTCGTTAAATTGTCTTCATTTTCATCAATTTTCGGAAAATTTGCATTAGTTTTCGTGAAATGCCCTTCTTTTTCAGGAATTTTTCTTCATTTTTTGGAAATTTGCATCAATTGTTGTGAAATTGTTTTCATTTTCATCAATTTTTGTGAAATTTCCTTCATTTTCGTTAAATTTTCTTTATTTTTGAGAAGTTTTGCTTAAAATTGCGTGAAATTTGCATTAAATTTCGTAAAATGCCCTTCATTTTGGGAATTTTTCTTCATTTTCCGGAAAATTGCATCGATTTTGTGAAATTTGCTTTCAATTTTCATAAAATTTCTTCCAATTTGTGTGAAATCTCGTGAATTTTCATGAGGCGTAAATGCCGTTAGGCTCTGTGTTTAAAATATTTCTACAACCTAACTGCATCAATAAAGATAGTCATGCATTTCCACTACAGACAAATCCTAAAACTCTAAATGCCAATAAACAGCCAACTATTGTAGTTTAGTAAGCTTTCTGCTAAACTATCTTAGATATGGCAAGCAAATACACTGCACTTGTGTGATGAAGCTGGTTAACAATAGATCTTTAATTGAATCAGCGAAACGGAAAGTTCAGACAGGGCTAATATTTCAGAAATAATTGTGTTTTTTGACAAGTAGGATTTAGCTTTCTAAAATCCGCCATACGGCGATAATTTTATCAATTATAGAAACAGTATTTACACAGCATGTGCTTAAATTTTCGTGAAATTTCCTTCAATTTTTTTAAAAATTTCTTTCATTTTCTTGATGTGTTAATTTTTGGGAAATTTGATTTAATTTATAATTTTCGTAAAAAATTTTTAATCCATATCCGGATACGTTCGGAAATTTTGTAGCGTTTATCATATCGTAAGCCTCTTTTGTATATTTTGCTGTGTTGCTATGTTTACCTTAAATAGATCGATATGTTGGTGCAATTACAGTGCATATTGTTGTGTAGTTTTAACGAATATTGCATTCCAAAATTCGCTAAAATTGTTTCAAATACTATTTCGCTCGACGCAGTTTTTACATACATAATAACATTGACTCGGGAAAAACCACCGAATACCTCCGATGGAAAGAAAAATCTGCTTTCAACAGGTCAATGAATGCTTCGAGCTTTAACCCTTACTCTACCAGCACTATTTTGAAAATGCGCTCGGGAGGCGGGGCCAAAGACGGGGCACCCAAAACGGCGATAATATCGCCGCGTGGTAGAGTAAGGGTTAATCAAGGCGTGATTATTGAAGGGTCCTCTGTCTTCCAGGCAGAAAAGTCGGGCCCCTTCCGCTCTCGTGACCCGCTGGGCCGCCCACCGGGATCATGCTGCCTATATTTTCGGGTTGGCGCATATGTCGCGGGTTGAAAAACCCTTACTCTACCAGCACTATTTTAAAAATGCGCTCGGGAGGCGGGGCCAAAGACGGGGCACCCAAAACGGCGATAATATCGCCGCGTGGTAGAGTAAGGGTTAATCAAGGCGTGATTATTAAAGGGTCCTCTGTCTTCCAGGCAGAAAAGTCGGGGCCCTTCCGCTCTCGGGACCCGCTGGGCCGCCCACCGGGATCATGCTGCCTATATTTTCGGGTTGGCGCATATGTCGCGGGTTGATTAACCCTTACTCTACCAGCACTATTTTGAAAATGCGCTCGGGAGGCGGGGCCAAAGACGGGGCACCCAAAACGGCGATAATATCGCCGCGTGGTAGAGTAAGGGTAAACTATAGTTTGACACATGCGCTAATTGGGCTTAATATCCCGTTTGGGACTGTCCCACAGGATAGCCAAATTGGAGTATAACACTTGTAGTTGATAGCTTGTTTGGGCTATAAACTTGGGGTTAAAAACTATTAATTAGGGCCTACCCTGAAAACGCTATCCTATCATGCATATACTGCAATCGAGGCTATAAAATCACCTAAGTGTAAACAACCAAAATCCACATTGATTCAACCATGGAGCTATTAAACTGCCACATTACACGCATAAGCTGGCCTTCAGCAATATTATTCACAATAATTAGCCTATTCACGATAAGTTATTTGTTTTGCGTATAGTTGATGCGAGTTTATTCTTGATGTGTATTTGTTCAGGGGTCAAATAAGTGATCCATCTTTGACCATTTTTAACTCCAGGCTTTGACAGAGGACTACGACAGAAATTTTTAGAGCATTCCTTCAGTGGTTCAAACATGTCCATCTTATATGGACCATGGAGCTATTAAACTGCCACATTACACTGGCCTTCAGCAATATTATTCACAATAATTAGCCTATTCACGATAAGTTATTTGTTTTGCGTATAGTTGATGCGAGTTTATTCTTGATGTGTATTTGTTCAGGGGTCAAATAAGTGATCCATCTTTGACCATTTTTAACTCCAGGCTTTGACAGAGGACTACGACAGAAATTTTTAGAGCATTCCTTCAGTGGTTCAAACATGTCCATCTTATATGGACCATGGAGCTATTAAACTGCCACATTACGCACTGGCCTTCAGCAATATTATTCACAATAATTTGCCTATTCACGATAAGTTATTTGTTTTGCGTATAGTTGATGCGAGTTTATTCTTGATGTGTATTTGTTCAGGGGTCAAATAAGTGGTCCATCTTTGACCATTTTTAACTCCAGGCTTTGACAGAGGACTACGACAGAAATTTTTAGAGCATTCCTTCAGTGGTTCAAACATGTCCATCTTATATGAAAGAGGACTTCAAAAAAAAAAAAAAAAAGGTGAAGAAAGCCTTCAAAAATCTTCTTCCGCTAAGGAGATATTTAAGTTTAAAGCTGAGGCTCATCTGCGTAAAAATGACTAGTGTAGTAAGTCCTAAGTTGGCGTATGCATCCTCACATTCTTAACAATTGTTAATGTATTTCTGTTTTTTTTCTTCTTCACTATTTAAATTATCTTTCCTCGAACTTTCTTCAGGCGGTATATTATTAATACCCTTCCTATAGATTTAGTTTTAATACTTTTTGACATATCCCATGGATTTTAAACCACAAAACGGCAGACCAAAATATGAGAGAAGATACAAAGAATTTGAGAAATCTGAGGCTATGACATCACAGCTAGTCTAATTTCAGTCGTACCAAACTTTAAACTTAGCTATCTCCGTAACGGAATAAGATGTTTGAATGCTTTCGTGACTATTAGGTTTCTTTTGCAGTCCTATTTCATATATAAGTATATATATATATATATATATTTATATATATATATATATATATATATATATATATATATATATATATATATATATATATATATATATATATATATATATATATATATATATATATATATATATATATATATATATATATATATATATATATATATATATATATATATATATATATATATATATATATATATATATATATATATATATATATATATATATATATATATATATATATATATATATATATATATTATATATATATATATATATATATATATATATATATATATATATATATATATATATATATATATATATATATATATATATATATATATATATATATATATATATATATATATATATATATATATATATATGTATATATATATATATATATATATATATATATATATATATATATATATATATATATATATATATATATATATATATATATATATATATATATATATATATATATATATATATATATATATATATATATATATATATATATATATATATATATATATATATATATATATATATATATATATATA
Source organism: Chiridota heheva (assembly GCA_020152595.1). Classification (NCBI taxonomy): domain Eukaryota; kingdom Metazoa; phylum Echinodermata; class Holothuroidea; order Apodida; family Chiridotidae; genus Chiridota; species Chiridota heheva. The sequence goes on from JAIGNY010002171.1 coordinate 1,199,898, forward strand.
TATATATATATATATATATATATATATATATATATATATATATATATATATATATATATATATATATATATATATATATATATATATATATATATATATATATATATATATATATATATATATATATATATATATATATATATATACACTTGCTTGACCCTGAAAGTATCCTTTGAAATCTTTTTAGTTATATTTTGTTATAATGATTGCTACTGGAAGTGTATTTGTGGGATGCTATTATTGATTGATTGTGCTTCATTAGGTGCGATAATTAAATATTTGCTCAGAATGGCTGATATATATTAGCCAGTTAGCAGTATAAGTAAAATATAACATAGCTAAAATCATGTTTTGTTGTATGGATGCAAAATCCATCTTGATTCTGTACAGCAGTATTTTGCTGTTAGTTTGTCTGTTTATGATTTCAATTTCACTCAAAAAAACCCATTGCTAATAAAATTTCCTTCATATTGCAGTTGAGGCTTAGGTTGAGGCAGTAGGGCAATTTGAGTCCTGGCATGCCTGAGGGCCCGTGGGAATTTTGCCCTCTGCAGCGATGTCGGAACTAGTCTTATACCCACCCAAAACATATATTGAGCTACTAACATCATTGATGTTCTAGCATTACAACCAATGGCACCGCCAGGGGTTTGATATTGGGGAGCACACATCTTTTCGGCATGAGGTCAATGGACCCGCCTTAGGGTCCCTTGTGTGTTCCAGGGGTAAAGCCCAGGTGGGGGTCCTCGCCCCCCCGAGAAACCTCACATTTTCCAATTTTTAGATGCCCAAAAAAGAATGAATGTGTGCAATACACGGCTCTTTTAAGTAAATTACGATGATTATAAACGATCTAATATACCAGCATATGATTTTACAATGATATAAAGTCCCCCCCCCCTCCCACTATTAAATAGGGGTTCGATGTTGGGCGCAAATGTTTTCGGCATGGGGTCAAGGGGCTTGCCTTAGGGCTCCTCGTGGGGTCCAAAGGCAATACTCGAGTCATAATATCATCCATGAATAAATGCCCTATAGCGCCAGGTTCTTAATACATGCATGTTCTCTAAACCATCACGAAATCCGAAACATCATTCCTCCGTACATATAGCATAACGGTGGGGTTCTCGCATTTCCCAAGTTTGAGATATTTTGACATTTCAGACACGGGGTGGAGGGAGGGGGGGGGGCGTGCCCGCCATGGCCAGATGACGGCGCCACCGCCGGGCCGATCACAACGATATTAAAACTCCCGATTGCATTCCTCTAAAATAAAATAAACATCAAACATGTATTACTTTCCTACTCGAATTAACTTCCCACCAATATGAACAGGCTTGTAACCACCGCAACATATATATTGAGGTACTACATTATTGATGTTCTAGTTGACCTATCGACCAATTCAAGAATATATATCTGTAGAGGGTAGGTCTATACCCTATTGGGGAATAAAACACCGACATTCGTTGGTTGGCAAATTATGGAAGGCCATAGCTCAAGAGGCAATTCCGGCAAGAATATGATTGTAATTTGTAAATCAAATTGCTTCGAGAAATTACACACAGATTTCATTTCAAAATAATGAAACTCTTCTTGCACCAATTTTTTTATAATTCTAAACAATTTTCAGGGTTCACCCTAAACCCATAGAATGATTTCTAGCAATGTCTAATGAGGGTCTGAACCAGGAAAACGTCTTTAGTCAGGGTGCATGGCGGAAGATGTTTAATTATGTGGGAGGGCACGGGATTTATAGGAAACTGTTTCGACTGACATATTTTAAAAGCATGTACGGTACGGCAGCATTATAACTTAAGGGACATTAAGGTGCCCCCTCCCTCCCCTCCTCCCACCACAACATCACCGGAAATTTATAGATGCACACGAATTGTGAAATAATTATCAAAATCATAAATATTTACATCAGAATTACTTAAAGGTATTAATCATGATTCGCAATATTTAATGTTCCAATTTAATGTTCAATAATGTTCAAAATGGTTTAAGATCGTTTAAAAAAAAATCTTTTTCTCACTTGCATAAAATAATTGAACTCGGTATATCATTATTAACAGGTGTATATCATGGGGGGTGGGAGTAAATAGTTTTTGGGAGGGGAATGGTAATACAGGTACAATTCTTCCCCCCCCCCCCTTCCCATCTCCCCCTTACCAATATTCCCTAAGCATAGTAATTTTGAATGTTACATAGCGAATGTTTGTGTTACTTTCTTCAATCTGTCAGTAAAAATATCAGTTATAATCATGCAGGGGATGGTATGCACATGTATCTCTGTAAATGGGTCCCTTTTGAATTGTCATTGTTTGAAAGGGCACGTCAATTTTCTGAAAAATGGGGCTTGTCCTCTCTGAAAAGGGTATACTTTCTCCTCTCAGGCTGAAAAGGGTACTTTTAACGTTTGAGAAAAGTCAAAAGGGGAGAGGGGTGGGAGAAGTACCCGGTCCCCCCGCCTCTGAAGACACCCTCCAATACTTAGACAATTTTGGTTCAAAATCATAAAATGTCGGTCCGAAATTTGGACAAAAAAGCGAAAAGAAAAATTGCTGTACTGTATAAATTAACTTTTGTCCCTTTTTACC
>JAIGNY010002171.1:1207500-1275000 GCA_020152595.1 Chiridota heheva
AGACACAAATCCCCTCGCCGCTAATAACATGCTTTCCACCTTCTGTCTCAACTGTCATCACACCTTGGCTCTTCCACATGAAGTCCTATTCGCATCCTCCCTGCAGGAAAACATACATGCGGATAACATTCCACCACATACACCTGCAATCAAGAGGACATCCTACCACATGCCTTGCCACCCTGTCCCATATACCATGCCACCCTGTCCCACATGCCATCCCTCCCTGTACCACGTGCCATCCTACACGGTTCTACAGGCCATTTCATCCTATCCCACCTGGTCCCATATGCCATACCACCTGATATCCAGATGACATTCCATTGCATGCCATCCTGTCCCACATGTCATGCCATGCGCCCTGTCTCCTGTGCCATCCCACCTTGTCCTATATGCCATCACAGCCTATCATGAATGCCATGACACCACCTTGTTTCAATTACCATGCCACCCTGTCCCACATGCCATGCCACTATGCCACATGCAATCCCACCCTATTCTACATGCCATCGACATCTAGTCCCATATTCCATGGCACCATGTCCCACATGCCACCCTATTCCACACGCCATCAAACCCTGTCCGACATTTCATTCCATCCTGTCCCCCATGCCATCTTAATTCCTATATCCACTAATCATTCTGCCATTTCCACCCAACATTCTTTCCTACTTCCATCCACCTACCATCATCCATTCACTATACCATAACCCACGTTTTGCCATCCACTCATCTACCAAATATACTCTTAACCAACCAACTTTTTATTCCAACCTTCACTACACCTTCATTATGACCTACAGGCACTCCATTGCACCACAACCCCCCCCCCCCCCCTTCTCCGCATCCCACCCTTTATAATCCAGATATAGTTGACTTATCTATCAAATCAGAATGAAAATTCATTGCAGATTAAATTGAAAATCATAATAAGTCTATTACGTTTCCATTCTATTCAAGCGAAGACTGATGACTTATTGTTTTTTCCTATTCATTCCTAAGACACTTAATTATATTGAGTCGTCAGCTCTATATGTTCTACTTTTTCCATACCAGAACAAATCTTTTAATTGCTTTTCAAATCTGGGATACATTTTGTTCTCAACGCTTTCAAAGCAACATTCTCGTTTATATAAATAATTTTCATAAAAATTAGTTGGAATTCCTTTCCGAACGAAGAAATAGTTTGTTCTCCAGTAGCTAAACAATGAATGAGGTCGGCGGACAATGGATGTCATGATGTGGATGAACGGATGCAAATGAACGGACGGACGAACAGTAAAGATGCTTTATCCATAAGTTTGAGTTGATGGATCTAAGGGTAATGTATTCAGGGATATCTAAATAACATATCCCTCAGGCTGATATATGGCAAGTCCGTGAGATAAATGGTCAAAAATAATGTGTCAATGGTCAAGTAATTGTTTGAAATGAACAATAAAATCCCTGAAATTTTTTGTAAGAAAAGTGCAAAGACTTTAATAAGTTTCATATCATACAGTGTCCCTAAATCGCAGTGTCAGTTTTTTGGACATGTATCTCTGTTGTCTAATCAACCACACTGTAAATGTGGAAAATGTGGACATTTAGGCTACATTCATGTTCCAAATCGTACACTATTTATGGAATTTTCATGTTAATTTTCATATAGGCTGAGTGGCATCAGTGAGTGATGCTGGTGCAATATAGTGTGATGTCATAACTTCACTTTCAATATAATTTTTAGCTTGCGAGTATAAAGTCACACTGCATTGCTGTGTACTCCACCGGTCACTTGTCAATACATTGGTGATAATCTTTAAAATAACTGAACGGAACAAGATAGGGAAACCATTTTTTTACAGATTGTGTTCGTTAATAGTCCTCTGTCATATAAGTGAACATGAAAATTCACAGTAATATGCCTTCAAATCCCAGTTTATATGAGTCACACTTGCATTAACAGCCTGACATTATATAGACTCTTCCAAAATATGAATTATCATATTTATTCGCACATCTGATTGGTCACATTTTCCAACAGAAAAAAAGAAATCCGAGCAGGCGAGCAAAATATCGTTATAACCAGAGAACAACGGAACAGATAATTGGTAGTTTTCATCAAAATCATTTTGAAAAGTTGGATGTAGAAAATGTTTATGAAAATTTCAGTCCAAATTCGCAACCACTTTATGTGATAATCTGTTTTCAGTTGGCAAAGTGAGCATGGCTCCCATGAATTTGTGTTTATAATTTCAGCCGTTATTTTGTCAAATTTACCTTGCAAAAGACGGCTGGATGGCTAGCAAGATAAACACTTTCCCCACCCCTTCCTCTACTCATACGCCACTGCCCTTAACTTCAAGTTAGTTGGTATTAATTTCAACAGGCAAAAATGTGTGATGAGGGTTAATTTCATGCAGGCGTTAGTAAAATTTTGACTGGGCTGGGGAGGAGGTGTGGGGAGGGGGATGGGGAGGGGGAAGGGGGAATGGGGATTTATGACTGCCTGCCTGTAAAAAAAGTGAATAATCCAAATGCTTTTCCGACTTGGATTTATGAGTAATCTCACAATATACCCCCCAAGGGGAGGGTTCCGGTATTTACGCCCCTGCGTGCATGGAATTACATGAAATCGCTGGCCATATATATATCCACGGTCGGTGGTACATTCTCCCCTCCCCATTAAATTTCCCCCTCCCTCCTTCCCCTTCACCTCCCCCTTCCCCGGCCCTAAATTTACGGGGGACAAAATTTACTATCAAACCGGACGGACGTACGTCGGACGCGTCGAGCACGGGTAACGTGCAATGCCGGCCGGCGTCTACGTACGTACGTACGTCTCGATCGTTCTGGTCCCGCTTCCGGCAACTGGCATTCAGACTCAGAACTGAGTAAATAAGGTTAAAATCTCGCCATGAAATCGAAATGTAAGCGTAATATGTTAGCTCAGATATCTGTTTTTATTACATACTTACTTTTTCTAAGCAATTTTGTATCGTTGACTTGGTTTTGAATTGTAGTAGGCCTTTGTTAACTTTAAAAAAAAATCTTGTTATGTGTAGGCCTAACGTTAGGAGGAGCATATGCTACCAGTTCCACGATTTCTTCTTCTTTAATTTCAGATATATTATTAACGTTATTAAGTTAGACACGATCGCTTATACATAACCTCTTCTACAGTACAATGGTCACAAAAGATCATGAAAATTAACACCGACGCCCTTAACTTTTGCCTAAATATGTAACCATACAGACAAAGCTGAACAACTTTTTTCAACTTGCGTTTGCTTTAATTTGGTTGATTTCTCTAATTTCTTGTGAAAAAGGGTAAACATTGTCAATTTTCTGGAAGAAATTCAGTGTCTTGTGCAGGACATTAGCATTGCAACTAATGTTATAAACGTGCGCGTATCACTTGAAAAAGTAGGGGCCAAAACTGGGGCAGATACAACAAAAAACCACACTGCCCATTCGTTACAAATACAAGACACGACAATGGCGTTGTTGGGCACTTAAACCTACTGTATAATTATTTGAATTTAAATACCTCAACGTCCTTGTTATTTTGTTAATATTAATACATACAAATTATACACGCCAACATAAGTTACATGCATTAGGATGCACATCGTTGCGCTCATATGCTCAAGTTTACACAGGCGATGCAGATACGCACTCAAATTATGTCAATCATTTCCTTATGCAAGCGTCCTATCTTCTTATCGGTTGGGAAAAATGCTTACATGCATATCACATTTTTGTCAAGATGCTTACAGAAAATTATTTGGAACTATTAAAAAAATGTTTATCCTTTTAGGAAAGCAATTGAGTTGTTATGATATTTACAAGGTGTAGAAAGCAATTGAGTTATTTACAAGGTGCAAAACCAATTAAGTTTCTGTAGGCTGATTTTCATATTAAAATATGGAAGTCTGCATACCGAAAATCAATTTGCCCAGAATTCCTGGGCAACTTTTTTTAAAAACACACGTTGAAGCCTATTGACTTTGCTTAAGCGTGTAAAATTTGTACATATGTAATTGTTCATACTCTAAATCAGAAATTCAGAGGGAATGAGTTGGAGTATGAAGATTTGTATTAATGTATTATGTGTATTAATTTACAAAGCAATTTTCAAGTATAAAAGTATTGTTCATAGATATAAAGTATTTAACAGTTGCATGATTACCGAATACATTGCATTTTTCTGTTTCTATATATTTATTTATTTAAATATTTATTGTCATCTTAAGTTACATAGTTACAAATATTTTTACATTTCACTATAATTTTTTATTTTTTTGTATAATGCATAACATAACAAATATAGAATATCAGTTTATTAAATTTGTATACTCTCATCATTAATCATTTAATATTGATAAATCAAAATTAATTACCCCCGGCATAGTTTGTATCTACTGTACATGTAATGCGGAAGATCTTCTGCACTAATTTTTTGATTGAGAGAAGTTATTTTCATTATTTTGATGCACAGTTGTAAATCTAGGCGCACACTTTTGATTCAAGGTGCACATCTATCAATAAATTTAGTTTTCTTCATTATAAAGTTTAGGACAGTCTAAAGTTCTTGATTGCCTCAACACAACAAATTTCTTCATACTGCAACTTCAGCATTTTGTTAAATATTTTTGTATTATTTCCACTATCAAATAGTTGATTCATTAGTTGTTCTGTTCCTTAAAGTTTCAAACAGTCAGACCTGACCTGATACATAACCAGGTCGGGTCAGATTTTTCCTCTTTATTTTCTTTATTCTGAAAACCTTAGTTGTTGTGGAAGTTGGTGCTGAGTATCATATAAGCAATGGATTAAGTCCTTATTGTGTGGTTATTTTAATTAAGATAAAGTGGTCTCACTATTTGCTATATATAGTAAGTTTGTGGTTATGATTTGCTGGAACAAATTTTTAAGGAGAAGGCAAGTCATGTATTGCTGCACATTTTCAAGACATTGGCATATATTTTGTAGATCTTGGCGCATATTTTCTTGACATTGGCGCACATTTTCTTGACATTGGCGCACATTTTCTTGACATTGCGCACATTTTCGATTCAGAAAATTATCTTCACGCACACTTTGCCAACTATGCAGTCTGGCCATACCTAGTCAGATAAACACCTCACTCAGTAGGGCACTACTTGCAAGGCAATACTTGCATACTGAGTGAGACAAGGCATAATACATCCGTAATGTTGAAAACCACTCAGACAACAAATAATATAAACCCTTCTCAAACTTGACAAAAGTACTTACGAGCTATGATTTTGATTTCATTAGTGTCTTGATACTTTAAAGTATCTTTTAAATTAAGTAACAAATGAAATGATGAACATTTTGTGTGTAAAAACATATAAATTACGGAAGAAATGACATTCGGAATACTTTGCAAATCCCTCACTTTAAAAACGTGCACACAATTAGTGCGCGTATCACCCGAGAGCGCTGGCACTGCTATTTTGAAAATGTTCGTCAGTAAATGCACGCAGGGTTCGATTTAATGTTATATGCACGTTGACTTCACCGTCACTCTAGAATTATTGTTCAACAACTTTTCAACTAAATTAAGATACACATCCATTCAACGCGCTGTTAGAAACTAAGTCAATAGCGAAAGCTTTTATACAAAACGCAACTTTTCAGTTTTTGTATTAAACTCATGCACAAAACGTAAGTGAACATCTGAATATAGTATCACTCTATATATCATTGTTATAAGGTATATATTGCATTTTTTGACTGTGTATAGCAGCCATGTTGTGGCTATAGCGTATACTACAGTCAGATGTTATCTGACTTGGCCATACCCTCCTGTCATCATTGAACTTGCTTTTCAAACAAAGAATTAATAGTGACAATGTATTTTTGAATACTGTAGTACCTTTGATTAAACACTTTGCTTGATGTAGAACAACCTAATTACCAGAATATTTACAACGAGAAATATACAATTAAGAATCTTATCACACGGAATACCAAACAATGCATTGTTCAAATTTATAGGCACGACAAAAGATGTACTGGTTTTGATCCATAGAGAAAAGTTTTTCCAGAAATGAGAAACAATATGACAGTTATAAAACAGATAGATTAAAGTTTCAACATGTCTTGTTTTTTTTGAAATAAGTGTTGCAACTAAGGATGCGGTTGGTAAGCCGGTATTGGAACCACTGGAGCTTAGTGTTATGTATAGACAAAAAAGGGGTTAAATTGATGTCAGACTAATTTTCTTGCTTAATATCAGAACTTAATTTGTCATTCCATTTCATCCTTGAAGGTGGATCATAATTATTATTATTATTATTAACAACTTATATAGCGTAATACAGACATTATAGATACAACGTAACGCTAATGCGCTTCACATGACATACAAATTAAATTCTAAAAGACAAAATGATGATAAAAATGGCTATGGCAAGTAAAATATAAAAATACTTAAGATATCAAAAAGTTCAAAATGTTTAAAATGTTAAAATTGCATGCTGAAATTGCTGAGAGTATAAAAATATTCAAAATAGATATTCAGAAACAGTATAAGTACAATTAATTTGAAACAAGATAACATTTCAAATGATTATAAAATAAATTCTCTAGTAAAAAGATGCGTCTTAAGACATTTCTTAAAAGATTCAAAATTAACGCTGCTCCTAACATTGAAAGGGAGATTATTCCATAATTTGGGGCCATACACACTGAAAGACCTATCGGCAAACATTTTTTTCGACGTAAAGGGAATTTCTAGGAAAATACCATTGTTACGGGATCGCAATCCAGGACGTTTTGATAAATTAGGTTTGATTAAGTCTATAAGATATTGTGGTGCGGTATTATTCAAACATTTAAAAATAAGTGAAGCAATTTTAAAATCAATGCGAGCCCGAATGGGTAACCAATGTAAATCTTTGAGGGTTTGTGTGGAACTATCTCTATAGTCCCTTCCGAGAATAAATTTTACAGCAATGTTTTGTATTCGTTTAAGCTTATTTAATTTACAAATAGGTAAACCGATTAAAATAGCATTAGCATAATCTAAATGAGATATAACAAGACATTGCACGAGTGTTTTACATACATCAATGGTGAGAGAGTAGCGAATTTGTTTGAGTCTTTGAATGTTTAACATAGCAATTTGGCATTTTTTGTAACATGAGATCTAAGAGACAATGTTTCATCAAGCAGGGCACCCAAATATCTAATGGTATGTGATTTGTTCACATTAGTACCAACTACATTAATATCATTTGTGCTACATTTTCTTAATTGCTTATCATGACCAAATAAAATAAATTCTGTCTTTGCATCATTCATTTTCAGTCGATTAGAGTCTATCCAATGTTTAATGTTAATCATGCAGTCCTCAATATCAGTTTTACATTTAATTTCAGAGTTACGATTATTACTATAAAACGATCCCCTAATTGCATGGTCATCGGCATAGCCATAGAGTGTTAAATCATGTGAAATCATTTCCTGCATGTTACTGGCATAAACTAGATATAAAAGGGGCCTAGGCATGATCCTTGTGGCACAGAAAATCCAAATACAGAGTAGTTGAGAACATATTTTCAATAGAGACTCTAAAGCATCGTGACTTCAAATAGGACTGAAACCAGAGAAGAGCGGTGCTTTCTATACCAAATTTAACATTTAAAACTTTGAGCAATATTTCATGGTCTACCGTGTCAAATGCGCACTTAGGTCTATACAGGACAACGAGAGACCTCTTGCCTTTCCATAGACCAAAGTAGATCGTTCATTAATTTGGTCAAAGCCGCTTTCGCAACTGTAATTGGTACGGTATGCGGACTGGTAATCTGGCATCAAGTGATGTTTTTCACAATGGAAATTAAGATGCATCAGGGCAGCCTTCTCCACCAACTTTGAAATGAAACATAAATCGCTTACAGGTCTATAGTTTATCAGTTGTGTCTAAATTAGCTTTCTTAAGAAGCGCATTTAACAGTGGCAATTTTCCATTTTTCAGCAAATACGCCAGATTTCAAAGATGTGTTGACGAGCTGACTTAAAACTGGAAGAATTGTATCCAAGTCATGCTTTATAAATGTAGTTGGGATAATGTCTCTTTCACATGATTTTGTAGGCATAGAACTTATTATTTTCTTCAAGTCCTCATCTGATAATGCATCAAATTGAGTCAATGATGGAATGCTTTTAGTCGTGACGTGTATACTTAGGACTACTTGTGAGGTCATCTCTGATGTTAGTTATTTTGTTAATAAAATAATCAGCAAACTCGTCGGATAATTCTTGATCATTATCATGTAGGGGTAAGGGATTATGATCCTTTGTACCTGTTAGCTCTGCCACAAGCTTAAACAGTTTCCTTACTTACTGTTTTTCGTTAAATATTTGAAAAAAACTTTTACTGCCAGATTGAAACTGTTTGATTGCTTTAAAAGGTACAGACATGTGCACATTAAACAAGATTTTATCTAAGTTTGAGAGAAAATGTTTTCTTGAAACTTTTTGAATAGAGCTAACAATACAATAGTAAGTAAGAATGTAAGTATTAAACTGAATTAAACTTATGGGGTAAAATTTCAGAACTGTAGAAATTACTGTCGTCATCAAGTAAATTATTGACATAACGAACACCAGCATTGTACATTGATTTACAATAGATTGTTTTGCCATTCCTGTGGAAATGGTTATTATAACCAAATTGGTTGCATCTGAAATTTCTGACATGTGCTAAACTGAACAAGGCTGTTACAAGTGAGTAATTCTTTCCAGGTGATTTGTACATCTTTCCAAAACTTATTTGGAAACAAGTTTGCAAAACAATATAGTGATTCAATACCAAATTCTGAATAACACGAAAAGGAACAGTTAAAGTAGAATTTGAAAACATTCACAAATTTATCCATTTATGAAATAATTCGCTGCATCCACCTTAACTTTAAAGATTTTAATTAATTGAAACATTAACCGTTTTAATACCACCTTGTCTATAGTTCTGTACTACTGTACTTGGTATCGCTTAATTTTATTAGTAGATCCCCATATAAACTTTGAAATAATTTTTTAAGAATTGAAACAACAGTTGCTTGGACTAGTCATTGTAGTCTCAATATAAGTTAATTTAGACAGAAACAAAGAATCACAACTACTGCTTTTCCCAAACAGTTAGATGACGCTAAGACCAAGTATTGACGAGAGTGTTGATAGAATTTAAGGCTTGATTGAGGTCAGGAATAGTGTCAACTTTTTGCAAACATTGAAGAGGGGTAGTAGGGGGAAAAAAAAGTGCCAAATAATTTTGTCTGTGTTTGTAGGCCTAAAGTCTGATACAATCAGTATTCTGTATGATAGAGGATAAAATCCTTTAACAAATTCAGGAAGTCTAAATCTGATCCTATCTCAAGTTATTAATGTTTGAAGTCAACACATGGAGGCTACCATTTTGTTTAATTCTGTATCAAAATTTTGTGCATGATGACATTATTTCCCTAATAAGGACATATGGATTATAATGTATTTCTTTATTTAATTTGATAAAGGTTTTATTGCAAAATGATGTGACATAAAGTTTTAACAGCATGTTTTGATAAATTAATGTGTACAAAAAATGTCCTTGACCCTTACAAAAGGAAACAATTGTCTTTAGCTTCAAAACTTGAGATTAATTATAAAGAAATACATGGCATACCAACAAGTTGTTGGGCTGATGACATCATTTCCTGCATGTTTTAAAATCAAAATGGCACCTTACATAGTAGTAAATTTACAATCTATTAAGATTGCTTTGGGAGGTACACTATATGAGATGTGGTCAGAAAATTTTTATTTTTATTTCTATCATATGAATTAAGGATTAAGTTTTAATTTTTGCTTCTGTTAAAGAGGCGCTATCATCTCAAAGCAAATCGCAATAATGTCAGTAAGTACATGGCACAAACTAGAACTAGTGGTAGAGTCAAAGTGTGCAAACAATGTGATCTTCCAATGTGTCCATTTCTGTGTCATTTGCACTACCATACTTTAAACAATTACAAGCATGCATGCACTCAAGAATATCACAAAGATGGATGATGAGTAGGTAACAGAAAATAAATAAAAACAACAAATATATTGGTATGTCTATGTTATTTTAATAAAAAATATCCTATTTGAACCATTTTTGCATAAATTAGCATAAATTAAGACATTGTATGTAAATTTTTCCTCATCATTATAAAAACACTTGTCTTTTGGTTATGATAAGCTGAAGTTAGCATGTCATTATACCAAATATTAGTCAGTTTTGCTTAGCTGTGGGTGGAAGATGAGTAATTTGGCTTAGCAGGAACCTCAAACAAACAAACAAACAGATAAGTTACATATGATATCTTCATAAAAACTAAATCAATGATATTAAACTTATCTTTGTACATATAATTTATAAATTTCTCATGCAGGTGCAAGAAATGAACAGGCACACAATATGAAGAAGAAAATATGGTAAAACAATTGATTGTTTTTTATGATTTTGTACTTATGATACTGTTATTTATTAAAGTATATTATAAAAAAAACACATCTGACAACCAATCTGAATATGATTTGATTGGTGGAGCACAGGGGAAAAGCAGCAGAGAAAGTGGTTGTCTTAATTAGTTCTACTTTCAATTGAAAACATTTGAAGTATTTTTTGGTGTGGATGCGATAGCATCAGGAACCTATGTGGTCATGATGGCATGTGTTTGTATGTATGTGTGTATGTGATGGCCAGCTTGTAACATGATAACTCTAGAACGGTACAGGGATTCATGTCATATGTGGTATACATACAGCCCATGGTCTGTAGACTGTGTTTGGTGGTGATGTCATGCATATTAATGAGTAGGCAGAGCTTAATGTAAACATCTTGAAATGGTCTTATTTTAACTACTGCATATCTGTTTTGTTTCATATTTGGTACAGTTATGATGTTAAGCTAATGTGTACATGTTCATGGTATAAAAATGTTGAATTTTATTAGTATGCAAAGTGGGTGGGGCCTAATATGAATTTGCTGAAAAAGCTTGTAATCACAGTATCTAAAGAATGATAAACTGGATTCAAGTCATATGTGATATACAGATAGCCCATGGTCTGGATGTGCCTTATTGGTTTTGTTGGTGATACCATGCATATTAATGAATAGGCGGGGCTTAATCTAAAATTCTTCAAATATGATCAATGAGCAACGGTATGTCTATTTTACATCATACTTGCTATGATAATGTTGTTAATTATTGTGCACATGCTAGTGTTGTCAATAGGTATGTCTATTTTATTGATCGGCATCATGCATGGTGGTCGTGGCTTATGAATAAATATCCTGGAACAAATATTTCATGATATGCAATGACATGACAGTTAATATGAAACTTGCAAATCAATCAGCATATATAAAAAAGCATCAGAACCACAAAACGTTTTGGTTCTGGTTTTTTATTGTATTCTGATGCAACAAGCTGTTTTAAATTCTGTATAAAATTTTCTCTAGAAAGATAAAACTAATTGTCTTTGAGAAAACAAAACAAATTGATGTACTTTGTATTTATTGCATTCAACTGAAAATGTTTTCAAAGGCTATTATAGTAGTCAGAATTTTTGCAAAAAAAAAAACAGTATGTTTTTCTTATGATCATTATTTCATATACTATACAATAAATCAAATGAATAAATGCAAAATGGCGGAGGAATGGAATGTTGTTGATCATTAGAACCTTTTTCACAAGAATTGTGCTTATTCATATCAGCAAAGAATTTTATCCAAAATCTCTCTCCTGTTTGTTGGATCCGAAGTAGATATCATATTTTGCACAGGATATGTTAAAGTTGATGTTTAGCTGTGAAATTGATAAAAATGAATAATACAATGTTTCTCTTCTGTTTTTTCTACTTTGTGAATTACAATGGTCTTCTGGCACAATTTTGTATTATGCTGAAATTCTCAAAGTTCCATTAATCAAGAATACTAGGTCCTTAGACCAACTGTTGCCATTGCACTCCTTGTAGTTTGCGATGGAGTGACCCTTCAACTAGTAAATAACTTGAATCATCGGTTCACTGCATTCTTTGCCATATCTACCAATCTATGCTATTTTATAGTGGCAATTCCCTGCTTCTATGCAGCAATTGTGGATAGAGTGGCAATTCCTGCTTCTATGCAGCAATTGTGGATAGAGTGGCAATTCCCTGCTTCTATGCAGCAGTGTGGATAGAGTGGCAATTCCCTGCTTCTATGCAGCAATTGTGGATAGAGTGGCAATTCCTGCTTCTATGCTGCAGTTGTGGATAGAGTGGCAATTCCCTGCTTCTATTCAGAAGTTGTGGATTTTTGTCAGAGAAATTATTTTGCAGATTTGGCTTGTACCTAGTTTCTGTTTATTACTTTCTTCTTTTGTGCAAGATATAAAGAGTCAGCATGCAGTCCTCAGATTGACCATGGTGCAAATTGTTCTTAAGATTTAGTAAGAAGGATTTGATTGAGTGATAACCATCTTTTACTATTGTCTCTGCCAATTAGATGTAATTCCAATGGAAATTATTACTATTACGATTCATTATCTTTTGTCCTTTCCAGCATGGTATCAGATTTCTTTTATCCCAACATGGGAGGGGTGGAGAGCCACATCTACCAGCTTTCACAGTGCTTGATGCAGCGAGGCCATAAGGTAAGCAAGTGCATTAGTAAAACTCTGCATCAATTTTACACATGAAATTATCAGAAGATCTTTCAGCAACAGATACAAAGGCTTTTGATGAAACTGAGGATGTTACTGTATGTCACAACTAGACTGGTTTCAGTTATTTTTACAGAAAACTATTTAAAATTTAAACTTGAATATCTTCTTCAGAGAATAAGATTTTGGAATGCTTTGATCACCACTTGCTTCCTTGCATTGTTCTTTTTCCTGTAAGATGCAAGTGCTCGACAACTAAACTAATTCTTAAACCATCACCAAAACCCTTTAATTTGTTCTTGTCCATAGACCTTTAAGAGGGGTTATCCTTTATCAACACTTCTTCCTTTATTAATACTTTGATTGAATTTGGTCACTTGAACTGTTAAGTTTTGTTAATAACTTGATTATTAACTATCAAATTAATAACTTGACAAGTCATATCTTTTTCCTCTTTCCAGGTCATCATCGTCAGCCATGCATATGGAAACAGATCTGGCGTCAGATACCTCACAAATATTCTCAAGGTAGTGTCATGCTTCTCTTAACCTGCAGGTACTAATTTACGTCTCTGAGTTATGAAATAAAGCCACACCCACCATAGCAACGCGGTAACTAAGTGGGGGCAAACAAACCTCAAATCTGCAATCGTGCATTTGTAATGCATTGACATTTAGATGCTTGCGAGGCCTGCCACAATCCATTTATGGCACTTCTCCAGATCGTTAGAGTTTTTAGCAAAAGGGATAAACAAAATTAGTTTGCTAAGTATTCTGGGTAACAGCAATCAGATTTACAAAGCCCACAGCTGGCCCGTAGGCACAATTTTTGTTCACCATTTTGTCGTCACTCAAATCTGTGTGTGCATAAATTTGTTTTGTTCAATGAATTGCATTGACTACATGAGTATGCTGCTAGCTAGTTGTACTGTACCAGTATCGCGTAGGATGTTTGCCCCACTTAGTTACACAGATTTTGTTGCTAGGCAAATTCATGCGGTGATTGGTTGAAAAAGCTTTTAATCATCTAACTCAGACAGGTTAATTAGGACAGTCTGTAGAGGTTTTAAAGTTTTTCGAGTGGAAGTTGGTTTTAAATACCTTAGAAAAAGATTTTGCTAGATTTTCTTAAAGTAGACTGATAATTCTGATAAAGACTTTATGAAATCTTTATTTCAATTTCTTTTTGTAACTGTAATTAAAAATGTAGAGAGTGCTATTTACAGTAAGAAGTTGATTTTAAGAATTTCATCATTAAAACTTAAATATTGAACTGACTTCTTAATCAAGTTAGATGTTTTTTGTCATTTACATGTTTTGGATAGTTTTAACAATTACACAACATTTGTTATGCTTTTCCATATACTTTGTTGCTATTAATCCACACACCTTGGAAACTGCACATTGTATCTCTCTTATTCATCACATGTTACATCTATTTTCTAGGTATATTACATTCCCATGGGACCTTTCTACAATCAGTGTGTGCTTCCGACTCTCTTTACCAGTCTTCCATTAATCAGAAATATACTCATCAGAGAGAGGATTGACATAGTGCACGGACATTCTGTAAGTTTAACATTCATCATCCATAACTAAGCATCAATCTTAACATTCATTTACCATTTAAGTTAACATTCATCATCTATAACTAAGCTTCAATCTTAACATTCATTTACCCTTTAAGTTAACATTCATCATCCATAACTAAGCTTCAATCTTAACATTCATTTACCATTTAAGTTAACATTCATCATCCATAACTAAACATCAATCTTAACATTCATTTACCCTTTAAGTTAACATTCATCATCCATAACTAAGCTTCAATCTTAACATTCATTTACCCATTTAAGTTAACATTCATCATCCATAACTAAACATCAATCTTAACATTCATTTACCCTTTAAGTTAACATTCATCATCCATAACTAAGCATCAATCTTAACATTCATTTACCATTTAAGTTAACATTCATCATCCATAACTAAACATAAATCTTAACATTCATTTACCATTTAAGTTAACATTCATTATCCATAACTATGCATCAATCTTAACATTCATTTACCATTTAAGTTAACATTCATCATCCATAACTAAGCATCAATCTTAACATTAATTTACCATTTAAGTTAACATTCATCATCCATAACTATGCTTCAATCTTAACATTCATTTACCATTTAAGTTAACATTCATCATTTATAACTTGACCTATCTCCTGTAATGAAGGTCTCTGGAATCAGTTTGTCCTTCGCCACAATAGTTGTGTCAAACTATGCGATTTACGTCTGTCTTATGGGACATGCAAGAAACACTGGAACAGAACTAAAAACAGTTGATTTAACAAGTTGATTAGGTCACAAGTAAATGAATCACTAAAGAATGTCAAACGGTTGAACAATTTTTATTTTAAATTCCAATGTCTGTGGATAAGATGATTCAGATGGAGCTGCTCAAAGATCCAGATATATTAAGTAACAATTATGATACAGCTGAAACTTCCAAATCCAGCCGCTGCTTTTATATGCGCCGCTGGTAAACAACCCAGTACCCAACGCTACATGGGCAAACACGCTGGCATTCAAGGCATTAATTAAAACCCAAGGGCCCAGCCAAACAAAATTAACGATACATTTGATTAACAAGGAGATAAACTCTGGTGACTTTCTAAGTTTCAGAAGTCACCTTTTTATTTAATTAAAAAAATACATATTATCTTGTTACATCTCCCATAAGTGAATATCCATCTTCTGTTAGTCAAAATGCATCATCTACAAGTTAATCTTCCATATGTTAAACATTAATCCTCCACTTGCTAACATGCATCTCTCATCAATCATCCTCCATTAGTTCAAGGTATATGGAGAGGTAGAGTTTTGGACCCAGATGAATTAGCATTAAATTCCTAAAGGTATATCGAGAGGTAGAGTTTTGGACCCAGATAAATGAGCATTAAATTCTAAAAGGTATATCGAGAGGTAGAGTTTTTGACCCAGATGAATGAGCATTAAATTCTTAAAGCTATATAGAGAGGTAGAGTTTTTGACTTAGATGAATGAGCATTAAATTCTTAAAGCTATGTGGAGAGGTAGAGTTTTGGACCCAGATAAATGAGCATTAAATTCTTAAAGGTATATCGAGAGGTAGAGTTTTTGACCCAGATGAATGAGCATTAAATTCTTAAAGCTATTTGGAGAGGTAGAGTTTTTGACCCAGATGAATGAGCATTAAATTCTTAAAGGTATATGGAGAGGTAGAGTTTTGGACCCAGATGAATTAGCATTAAATTCCTAAAGGTATATCGAGAGGTAGAGTTTTTGACCCAGATGAATGAGCATTAAATTCCTAAAGGTATATCGAGAGGTAGAGTTTTTGACCCAGATGAATGAGCATTGAATTCCAAGCAGAACAAGTCTTCAAATGGTCTCAATAGTCATGACTAATTAAGTATGTAAACCTTCCCAGCATGCACAAAAGTGATGATGTATGAGCAGCTCAAATTCTTCAATGTAATTCTTTATAATTCTTTCCCAAATTTCCAATATCACACACTCTCAAATTGTCTTCTACTGCGAAATATGGGTCAAAGTTATAATAATTTGTTGTTTACTATAGGTAATCTCTCCCATTCAAAATATTTAGGGAAGGACCAAAAACATAAGTTAACATAAGCAGTTTTCTAGTTGTCGCTTTCTGAATTCACTAAATATTGTACAGATTATGCTGTTAGGTTTTTAAGTTTTAAAATGTTGTAATATTGTCAATTTCTAATCGATTTTGATGTGACTTTTTTGCAGGTACATATCTTTTAGTGTTAAACCATTTATGCTTATTTTGTTGCAACTTGTACCTTTAACATTCATCTACTGTAAGTTAACACTTAATCTTCCATAATTAAGGATAAGTTTTTTTCTTCAATTTGATGTATTCCACATATATGTTGGCAGGACTGACTGACTTCACTGATGCACAGTAGAAGACTTGCAAAAACCCGAATTGTCATTCCTCTGTAAGGAGAGGTATTTGAAGTATAATACAAACTCTTGTATCCCTGCAAGACAGGGATGGCTGTCACCATTGGTGTAGTACAGTCACATGTGCCCAAGTTATTCATACCATGGTAATCATTCCTTTGCAGGCATTCTCAGCTCTTGCCCATGAAGCAATGTTTCATGCAAAAACAATGGGACTAAAGACTGTATTTACAGACCATTCACTCTTTGGATTTGCCGATGCCAGCTCTCTCTTGACC
The DNA here is from genome assembly GCA_020152595.1 of Chiridota heheva. Classification (NCBI taxonomy): domain Eukaryota; kingdom Metazoa; phylum Echinodermata; class Holothuroidea; order Apodida; family Chiridotidae; genus Chiridota; species Chiridota heheva. Next base: position 1,224,439 of record JAIGNY010002171.1, read on the forward strand.
AATGAAATCCTTAAATTTTCTCTAGCGGATGCAAACCACGTTGTCTGTGTATCGCATACAAGGTATATTTTTTATTTCATTTAAAGGTATTTAAAAGATAGATTAAGAAGCTAAAGTATATAAATTTGTGGTATTCTGACAGTTTGTCAACGTACTTGAAGTTCATTTTGCATTATAGTTGAAAGCAGTCAGTACTCCATGAATATGAACAATGGACTACAATATTTGATACAAGCCACAAGCACACTGTGACTTATGTATACTGTAGTTTTGTTATGAAAGGTTGAGTGGGATAAGCTTTGGTCAAAACAGTTGGGTTTTAAGGAATTTTGATCCATGATATAATCAAAAATGCTAAATCCAGTTGGTAGAGAATAAAAAAACGAGCCAGAAACTTAAAGAAGCCAAAACTTGGTGGCTGAAAAAAGTATTACATTGAAATGCTTGACGTCAATTGCAAACATTCATTATGGGGGGCAAAAGATGGTATTAAACATTTCTTTAGATCAACTTATTTGGGCACTAAAAATATATGTTTTTTTGTAGTTCACTGCAGGTTAAAAGATGGGTCAAACAGTCATAATAATTTGGGTTCCCATAATCACTTATAACGAGATGTTGAGACTAAATATTCATTTGGAATAAAGGTGCAAAGACACATTTGGATTAAAGGTGGATCAAACATTGGATTTGGTTGAAATGTGGGCAAGAGATCCATTTTGCCTCAGCAATTATTTTTCCATAATTGTAACTCTGAATCTGAATAGAATGGGGGAGTGTACATTTAGAAAATTTATTTTGGCTTCAACTACCGACAACCTTGATCATATCACCATATCTTTGTCAGATTTCCCATAATCCTTTATGAAATGTATTATGTTGCTCTCTGTGTTACCTGCAGTTAATGGCACATAAATTTTGTGGAAGTTTTCATTAGTTAGATTAATGAGCCATTGATATTTACTTAAGTTATACCTTACCTTTCATGATATAAATATGCAATCTGGTCATTTGACCTGATTCTAACTCACTTCTAACCGACCTTAAAAACGTAGTTACCAGCCCAGCCCTAACCTCCATATAACTCTACTAAACCTCACTTCTTTTCAGCACGTTGTTATCACAACATCGCTGGAACTGGTCAAATTTTCTTTAAAATTTTAACCTTTTCTAACTTTTTTCTCCCTTGCAGCTTGTTCTAGGCAAGTTTTTACACTGTTCGGCCTTATTCTGTTAGCCTTTTCAAGTTTTCTGAGGTAAGACAAGGTAGCCATGGGTCTGCGATTTCTTTGGTCCGACTCGCAGGACTTTCCCGTTTAGCCTACACCCACTTTGTACTCCGTACAAACCGGGTGGCTAACTCAAGAGAGTCCCAATCTCGTGGCGGGTGTTTGTAGGCCCTAGAGCACCAAGTGTGCCTGTCTAGTGGACCTCTTGCCCCTGGGTTTAAGTGTTTTACACCCTCGGCCCTGCCCTTCCACGAGGAGAGCCTAGCATTATACTATGCATTGTATTAACATGTTAGGATATTTTCAGTACATGTTTCCTCCTTGGGCCACCCCCCCCCCTCCCCCTTCCTTCTGTCCACCTGGGCCTCTCCACTTATCACAAAGCTCAAACCCATCCTAACCTCTTCATTAGTCTCCACAACCAAGTCAAAGACCAACTCTCAAATTACACTTCCATCTATACTGATGGGTCCAAGGAGGGCAACAAGACAGCTGCGGTCATCCAAGACATCGCCCTCAGTAGCAGACTTCCTGACTACTCATCCATCTTTTCAGCCGAGGCTAAGGCCATTCTCCTTGCCCTAAACTTTATTGAGTACTCCCCACTCAGCCACTTTGTTATTTTCTCCAACTCAAAGGCTGTTCTTACTTCTTTACTCAACCTTAAATGGATAACCTCACATGCCACCTCCTCCTCCGCAAACTCCTTTCTCCCACCCTCTGCAGGAAAAGTATTCTTTTCTTCTGAATACCCAGCCATGTTGGCATTCTGGGTAATGACAGGGCTGATGCAGCCGCTAAGCTTGCCCTCACCCTTCTCCCTGCCCCTTTTCCCAAAACCCTCTCTGACATCAAACCGCTTATCGCTTCTCTTGTTCGGCACCGCTGGCAAACCTCATGGAAGTCCAGCCCACATTCCGATCAAAGCCACCATCAACAACCTCTCTCGTATTGACAACGTTCATATTACCCGTCTTAGAATTGGTCACACTCATCTCACCCACTCCCACCTCCTTATTGGCTCCCCCCAACCCCTCTGCAACAATTGCCATTGCACCCTCACAATCCATCACGTTCTCCTTGCTTGCCCCGTGTACATTCTTCCCAGAGCTTCCCTCGCTCTCTACAACTCAATTGCTGAGTTCTTCCAGAAAAATCCTCCGGATAAAATGATCTCCTTCCTTCATCATGCCTCCCTCTATGACCATATTTAATTCTCCTCTTCCACCCCCTCTCTACTTTGTTTTTGTTTCAACCATGCACCTCCCCTCACGATCACAGCTTTCTGACCTTTCGTCCTTAAATTTTTCTCATTCTCCCCCTGTTTTTTTTACTTCCTACCTCTAGAATTATTTGACCTCTCAAGGCACAATTTGACCTCAGTTGTTGTGGTGCCGTTAAGCCATCATCAAACAAACAAACGAACATGTTCTTGTATGCATTAGGCCAATTTCTTCTATGGAAGTTGGCGTAGCATATTAGGTCGACGTCACCACAGGGTCTTCGAGGAGTCTGCTTCTTACAGCTCCAAGGAGCTACAGTTATTACAAGAGAGCCTATATTTTATTTAACGTTACCAGTACAAATCCTGTGTTCTTTTTTCTCGCATATATTTATGACAAAGTTTTTAATTTTCAAGCTTGAGTTTTGGGGTGTTGGAGGGACCTTGAAGGGGTCTCTCTGATGTCCTCTTTACAGGAGATCTAATCTTTTCTTTTTATCTCCACAGACGCCAAGTTACTCAATGGTTCGTGTTTTTCACGCTTCCCCTACGATTTTAAAGAATTTACGTTCGGTGCATTTTCTTGGGTTTTTAAATATTTTCAGATAGTAATTTTTCTGATAAAATGTTTTGATGTACTAAATTGCTGTGGCTTGCCTCACTATGTTTGACGTCTCCCGCAGACCCGTCTCACCCGCGTAAGGGTCATAAGTGCATCCCCCATAGGGGCATCTTGGTGTAAGTGTATATGTATATATTCATATATATATATATCTTTACTTTTCAGATAAACGCCAATAGGCGACATCAATCAATTATGTCTCAGAGTTTCTACTTAAACTATGGCCACCGTCTCGATAGATTACTAAGTCGTGGAGGCCTGTGTTTGTAGTTTACTTTCTTAGCTTTTTTTTTATTAACCCCCTGGAGGCCCCTGACTACAACAATAGTTTATACTATACTTTAAGACCTTCTTAAAGCAGTTCAACGCGGCTTGCGGCTTCACGGCCTCTTAGTTAGCTACTCGTACAGACATACGGTTTTCTCCACATCCGTAGCCATAGGTTCAGCAATTCCAAGTTTATAACTTTACGTTGTACGTTAACACCTTTTCCAATCAACTTCATAGACAAGTTTCGCTGTTGATAGGAGTGGCCTAGAACTGCGCGGTTCAGCAACTGCTACAAATGACTTACGGCTCCGCGATCTTACGACCCAAAACTGTCTCACAGCTACATAGCCTTACACAGATAGCAGCCCGTTTTGTATACGTTTTATATTAACGGCCTGCCTTTTAATTTGCTAACCATTGGTTTACTTCAGTAAAGTTTAAACAAACTTTGCTCAGGGTCAGCAGGGTCTTATCTGCCACGTTGCTCCTCGATCACTGGGGCTCCATAGCTCCGCTGTTGTACAAGTTTTAACAGAGTTAATGGGCTGTAAAGTGTACGACGTACGTTAACACTTAGTTTAAATTAACTTATCAGTGCTATCAGCCTGAATGACTCTTCCAGCTCAACGGCACTTTACCCTGGGCATTTCGCCCACGTTCGGCATTTCGTTTATTTCTCTCCCTCGGTCCTTTCCACAAGGAGCAGGTCCCTGAGTAGGGACAGAGAAAGAAGCTGGAAGCTCTAATGGGAAGAATTTTAGTTCCATCCATGGGAGGATGTTTCCTTCCTTCATGGACCTCTTTACATCCAGACTTCTGTCTTGGATCACACAGGCCGTGGAGGAGAGGCTGTTGCCTCCCACACACCACCGGCCATCAGCGACCGATACGTATTTTCGACACCCCCAGACTTGGCGAGTCATGGAAAGGACGGTGTTAAAGTCTACCCTCGGGCTGAAGATGGTCTCATCCAGTGCCTCCGCTTTACACGTTTAGTCGGTGGTTACCCTTGTTTGGTGGTGGTGTGGACGCTCCCACCTGTTGTGAAGAATGAACTTTTGACCCGTCAGACTTTCACCATCACTGTCGACGGATGTGTCTTGGTCAAGGTAGGGGCACATTTCATGTAATCCCCTATGACAGAAACTTGGACAGGTACATGGCCTATTTTACAGGCACTATGCCGGGCATTTTTCACCTTTTACCGTTAGTGCTGAGCAAGGCAGTTCAGTTTAGATTTGCGCCGACTTTACACCACTGTTGTGGTCTCCTTTTCGGACAGTGAGGAACGGACTCCAAGAGTTTCTGGAATCGTTCCTCTCATCTCAGCGCAGGACAAACTATGCCAGTCTTAATGCTGCTCACCTTGGACTACAAGAACATGATCTCAATCGTCTCGCTTTAGTGGAACCCCCACAGGATGAGCATGCTTCCCATAGGTGACCAGAGCGATCAGGACCTTACTCGGTCTCCCGGACGTAGGTCTGTCTGCGTCCTATCTCCTGACCCGCGCGTTTCAGGGTCGACACATATACTTTTTAAAGGGACTAACTATGTGAGTTTCGTTTTCTGCCTTTCACGTTAGTATCGAGTATGCTAAGCAAGGCGACGTATGACTGTTAGCGCCCACTTGGCCCGGCCAACTGCGGTTCCTTCAGCTGCTCAAGACTTTGCAGGCTTCTCGTACAAGCCTCGGGTCAGGGACGAATTTTGTCTCTTTTCCGGGCTCCGGCAAACTGCATTTCAGTTCCAGAGCACTTCGTTTGACTGTGTGGCCTTTGTCCACTGATCCTTAGCGTAGCAAGGCCTTTCTGAGGAGTTGTTCACCCCCTTCCCCAATTTGGAGGGGGCCCTCTCTCAGACTTGGTTCAGTCACGGGCTATGGGATAGCTTGCAGCCATCCACCGAGGTTTTAAAGTTGGGTCGACGGTCATTGATTCGTGACCACTAGGAAGATACACTTGAAAAGTAGTCGACACTGTTTATGGAACAGCCGGGGTATGCACTTGGATTCGAGGCATAGCTCCTTTCACGGGATTTCTCGTGCCGCCGTTCAGGAAATGCATATCAAGTTTTTTCCCCTTATTTTTTTGCCTTAATTACTTTGGGAAGTTTGTGTTACCCTGCTAACTTTTGTTCTTATGCAATTACGCGCTAACGAATTTTTCCCCGGTCGGGGAATTCTTCAATTCGATTTAGCTAGTACATGCTTCGTTCCTTATTGTATTTTGCTAGCCGGTTTCGTCTCGTGGACGAACTTGGTGCGTATTGTGGCGTTATGTAGACACCACTATGATATTCATATCGTGTCCAACCCAAACGCTCTTCCCGATGGCATGTTTTCCGAGTTTCTAACTCAGGTTTATGCGACGTTTGCCTCAGTTACTATTAACGAATAGTGCCTTGTTTGGTTTGACTGTAACTAGAAGTGGTTTACTATGTTTTAGTACTTCCCACTCTTGAGGTCTTTCATCTTAAAAAGGAGAAAAAATTTCATCCTTTAAGCGGGATAAGATTAGTGAAAGTTTTAGTACTAGCCTTTAGAAAATTGTGCTGCGACCCTGAACTCCCTTCCTTCCTATCCTCGGTTGCAATCTGATTGCATATTTATAGCATGGAAGGTAAGGTATAACTTGAAGTGAATTTACCCTGCTAGGCGTAGCGGGGATATTTACGAGAGTTATACTTACCTTCCATGCATCCCGGCCCGCCTCCCCTCGTGTTCAGGCCTCGTGGAATGTTAAGTGAGAGTTAGTAGAGGTTATATGGAGGTCAGGGCTGGGCTGGTAACTACGTTTTTAAGGTCGGTTAGAAGTGCGTTAGGTCATGTGACCAGATTGCATATTTATAGCATGGAAGTTAAGTATAACTCTCGTAAATATCCCCCCTATGCTTAGAAGTGTAAAATTGTTTGTAAGGTTCCACTACAAGTTCTAAGATATAGTTTTTAATTTTTTTTAAATGCTTACAGAAATCTAAGGGAAAGAATACTGCAATATTCATTAAATAACAGGCATAACGCATGAATATAAATTTTGAAATTTTGAAAATGTAAAAAGATGAGTAATTCAGTTAATTAGTAATTGCCACAACAGGGTGGTTTAAAATGTGTCACCTTGCAGTGTTAAAACAACCTACAATTGTAAGATTTCTATTTAATGAAAATGTATTTCACATTCATGTGGAAGAAATTGACCTTTTCGCTACTACCTTCAACCTAGTTGTCTTCTGTCTACAAGAAACCTTCCTGAGAGCCACTGATCACTTTTCCCTCAATAACTTCTCTTGCTACCATAAACATCAAGAGGACTCTGACAGGAAAAGTGAGGGGGAGGGGCCGGGGGCATCTCCATTATTGTTAGACATGATATCCCACACAGCCCTATTCATGTGAATACCGACCTTCAGGCTATCTCTATTGCCTTCCACAAAACCTTTACTCTTTGCAATATCTATCTCCCCTAACGTTCAGCTAACCAGCCTCGAAAATCTTATCTCTCAGCTCCCTTCCCCTTTCATCCTTCTTGGTGACTTCAAGACCCACAACCCCCTGTAGGGCTCCAATAGCACAACCCCCAGAGGCAAGCTCGTAGAAAACACTCTTCGTCAGCACAGCCTCTCCTTACTCAACACCAACTCCCCGACCAATCTTCACCCCGCCACAGGCTCCCTCACCTGTATTGACCTGTCTATCTGCTATCCAAGCCCCAAAACCACTCCCAACCCCTGTTTAACGATGACTGTAAAACTGTCATTAAGAACAGGAAAAAAGCCCTCAGGAACTTTAAAACTAACCCGACCACCCACAACCTCAACCTCTTTCGCATCAGCCATGGCAAAGCCAGGCGCACTGTGAAAGACAGTAAAACCAACACTTGGAACAACTTCATTTCTTCTCTCACCACCAATCCCCACCAAGAAGATTTGGAGTATGGTATACAGCTTCCATGGCAGGATGGGCAAGTCTCCCATCTCTCTTGGAATTTCTATATACTCATCGAGAAAAAGATAATGCTAACCGCCTCTTTCAGCAACATCTCATCATCGGCCAACTACTCAGATGCTTTCAAAGCCAAAAAAGCTTGTGATGAAGCCTGGAGAAATAATTTTTCCTCTGACAACACCAAGAGCTATTACCTCCCCACCCCCCCCCCCCCTCCCTCCGTCCTTTTACCTTACCTGAATTAAAGCAAGTGATCAACGATGCTTGCTGCAGCCCAAGGGCCCAGATTACATCCCCTACCAGTTCTTGAAACACCTCCCCAAGAAGGCCACCACTACCTTACTCACCATCCTCAACCACATTTGGTCCTCACACTCCTTTTCCCCTATTTGAAGGACAGCTGTCATCACTCCGTCCTTTAAGCGGGGAAGAATAGCACCAACCCCTCCAGTTACAGCCCCATCTCCCTCTCCTGCTGTCTCTGCAAAATTATGGAAAGGATTATCAACCAGATACTTAACTGCTTCCACGAGACCAACAAAATCTTCTCCCCTCACCAAAGAGGCTTCCAGAAATGTCGCCTTGGACCAGTTAATCATGCTCGACACTGCCATTCGGAATCCTTTGCTAAAAGGAATACCTCATTGCCATATTTTTTGACCTCGAGAAAGCTTTTGACAATGGCATTACCCGCAAGCTTTACACCATGAACCTGAGGTTACCTTCCTATTTTTATTCAAAATTTCCTCTCATCCAGACAGTTCCACTTTGTATCGGCCACACCCTCTTCAACCCCTACCCTGAAAAAGAGGGTGTCCCCCAAGGCAGCATCCTCTCCCCTACTCTTTAACCTGAGCATTAACAACATTGTGGACAACCTTGTCCCCTACATCAAATGTGCCCTCTACATGGACAACTTCACAATCTTCTACTCCTTCTCCAGCTTTTTTGTTGTTGAAAATAAGACTCAAACTTAGTCTCAACTGGCTGCAAGACTGATGCAACAATAACGGTTTTAAATTCTCTAAAGATAAGAGTCTGCATGCACTTTTGTCATTTCATCAATCTCCACCCCAACCCGAACTTTGTGCTCAATGGAAATCGCATTTCAAAAGTTGACCACACTAAGTTCCTGGATCTAACCCTAGACCCCAAGCTCTCCTACAAACAACACACCCCCAACCTGAAACAGAAATGCAAAAACTTCCTCAACCTTCTCCGCCTCCTCTCCAACACTAAGTGCAGACCCCCACACTCTCCTCAAAATCTTCAAGCTCTCCATTCGTGCCAAGCTCGACTACAGCATTATTGTCTACTGTGCCGCTCACAACTTTCACCTTAACCACATCAACATCATCCAAAGGAAGCCTTTAGGCTTCGTCTGGGTGCTTACACACCTCCTCTATCACCAGCCTTCACGTTGAAGCCAATTAAATCCCCTTTTATGCTAGCCTTTCCTATGCTTTTAGAGTCCTCACCAACATCTAAAACCCTATCTACAACCTCATTAGGTATCCCAATTTCTCCACCCTCTTCAATAGGACTAAAACCATATCCCATCCCTTCAGCTTATGCATCAACCCCCACTTCCATCGTCTGGACAGCAGCCCCCCGCCACTCTTGTCACCTTCTCCTGGCCCACTTTTCTTCCCTGGGCTACCCTGCCCCCTTCCATCACCTGGACCTCTCCACTCATCACAAAGCCGAAACCCACCTTAACTTCTTCATCAACCTCCACAAGCAAATTAGAGACCAACTATCCAACTACATCTCCATCTATACTAATGGCTCCAAGGAAGGCAACAAGACACCTGCTGCTGTCATCATCCAAGACATCACCCTCAGTATCAGGCTCCCTCAACTACTCGTCCATCTTCTCGGCTGAGGCCAAGGCCATCCTGCTCACCCTTAACTATATTAAGTATGCCTCGCTCAGACACTTTACCATCTTCTCCGACTCCAAGTCTGTCCTTATTTGTTTACTCAACCTCAAGTGGGATAACCTCACATCCCACCTCCTCTGCAATCCCCCTCTCTTCCTCTGCAGGAAAAGTATTCTTTTGTTTCTGGATACCCAGCCATGTTGGCATCCCTTGCAATGACAGAGCTGATGCAGCTGCAAAGCTTGCTCTTAACCTCCCCCACCCCCTTCCTCAAATCCCATTCTGACATCAAACCACTTATTGCTTCTCTTGTTCGTGACTGCTGGCAAACCTAATGGGACTCTCAAATTGAAAACACAACATCCGGCCCACCATTCCAACCAAACCCATTATTCACAACCTCTCCTGAATAGACAATGTCCACATTACCCGCCTTAGAATAGGCCACACCCACCTCACCCACTCCCACCTCTTTACTGGCTCCCCCACCACTCTGCAATAATTGCCACTGCTCCATCACCATCCACCATGTCCTCCTTGCCTACCCCCGGTACAACCTCCCCAGAGCTTCCTTCACCCCTCATAGCCGAGCCCTTCCTAAATAACTCCCTGGGTAAAATTATCTCCTTCTTTCACCATACCTTCCTCTACAATCAAATTTAGTCTTCCTCCCCCATCCCGTTACCTACTTTCACATTTTCCTTCTTTTTTTGTTACACCTCTGCACTTTCTCTTTAGGTCCCAGCTTCCTGGCTTTTAGCCACCATCCTTTTATCAGACTTCTCCTATAATCGTTTTTTTCCTTCCTCTGGAATGATCTAACCTCTTAGGCACAATTTGATCCTTGTTGTCACGGTGCCGTTAAGCATTCATCAAACAAACAAGCAAACACATTCAGCATTTTAGATAAAGAATGGGAAAATTATCAATGCAATTGATATGTTGTTGCTTTTTATCCTCTACTTTTTATATGTTCCAAAGTTGTTACACAACTGTCTCTCAAAGATATCAATAGGATTATTGAGGAATCAATTTCACACTTGTTATCTTACTTAGTAAAGAGAACACAGTACTTCGAGCCGCGCTACCTCCACATCTTGTCTCAGTTATTCCAAATGCAGTTGATACTACTGTCTTCAAACCTGATGTCTCAAAAAGAAGTCCAAATAAAAGTTAGTTTCTATTACTTTCTTTTTTTCCTTCAATGGAGTCAAGTGTTAGACCAAAGTGACTCGTGATAAAAGTGACTTGTAACTAAAGTGTCTCGTGATTTTACAGTCTCAGAATCAATCAAAGACTTGTTTTACATCCAGATGTTTATGGTTGGTTTGTAATGTTTCATCATAGATTAATGTGTATTATGCCAATATGTCTACACTTACTTTGAAATTGACATCTCCCTGCTCCCCAGCACCCTTCAAAGATTTGTGATAGAATATAAAAACGAGATAAATTTTCATGAGAAAATATCAAGGCTGCCCAGTATTACATCACAAATTCATTTTTTAAAATTTATATGTTGATACCTGAAATTTTGAATGAATGTGACATGCTATTGTACCCCGCGATGTCTGACCATTGCCGTACTGAAAATGACTAAAGAAGTTTCACTTTTTCTATTTGTAGTTGTGATTGTAGTTGTTAGCAGACTGGTATACAGGAAAGGCATTGATTTGCTAGCAGGTATCATTCCACAAATATGTTCCAGACACTCAGATGTAGTATTTCATATTGGTAAGAAGTTATTTTGGCTTTTAATTTTAATAATATTTGGTCTTATATAGCACTATTATACACTGTATTCAAAGCGCTTTACAGCAGTGATAATTCTCTAGGCAACCGTTCAAGGTGAGTGCCATGAACGTTGAATGGATGAAGTGAATGAAACCTCGTTTTCACACTTCTCTTCTTGTATAGTGTTCAGAGAACCAGGTAGGGGTGACTTTCCTGCTGTCAGGACCACCATTTAATGTCTTCCGATGGATGGCGAGAGCCACCCAACCATTGGTCACTTTTCCCAAAGGTCGGGTGGAAGGTATGAAAGTGTGATGCAGAAGACAGACCTGTACCCTTGATGTCAGCTGGTAAATCACTGTTGGACTCGAACCTGGGACCTCCAGCATTTCAGTTGTATGCTCAACTGACTAAGCTATCTGCCTCCCTTTTTTGAGTATTTTTTAATGACGTGAGAAAATTATTGATAACCTTTCTAATGGTATTTAAAATGCACTTGTGCTCTTGAATCTTTGGGCAGAAAGTAGATGACGTTACTTTTAAACTATGAAAAAATTTTTTTTTGTATTGGAGTTAAAAGAACAAACTCTCTTGCTTGGGTGTGGTTGGCAGTAGAAGATGAATGTACTGACTTATGTCAACCTTTGCATCATTCAGTTACTGGACTAAAGATATAGTATTTCATATTGGTAAGAAATTTAAGAAGCTTTTTCTGAATCGTTTTTCATGACGTTGTGAAAAAAGTATTGATAATCTTGCTACTAGTGTTTGAAATACACTGTTGCTCTTAAATCATTGTACATGACTTAATGTAGGGAAAAGTCATGTTTTTCATATTGGAGTTACAAAGACAAAATCTCTTTTTTCTGTGTTGATGTGGTTGGAAGGTGAAGTGCAAGAAATTTGAATATGTACTCATGTCAAATATGACCTTTGTGTCATTCAGAAATATTTTCCAGGCACTTAAAGTTTTTCCAAGTGGACAAATTATAGATAAACCTTGCTACTGGTGTTGGGTGTTTTTGCACTTCATTTGGCAGATAGTAGATGACTTAAAAGTTGGAAAATATCCTGTTTTTTTCATATTGGACTTAGATTTTTTCTGATGGTCAATTTGATCTCTCTCTTGAAGGTGGTGATGGTCCCAAGAGGATTGACATTGAAGAGGTCAGGGAGAGACATGAACTCCAGGACCGTGTAAAGATGCTTGGTGCTTTGCCCCATTCAGTGGTTCAAGATGTGAGTTTTCATTCATGTCTGATTATATGAATAATGTTCCAGAGCTAGACAGTGAAGGCTCAGCTTTTGTGATTATCACAAATTTTGTTATGATATATATATGAGGTCAAAGTCTTTCTTATTGAGCATTTACATTTGAATTCATGTAGTTTTGTTGCCCCTTTGTATTTTGAAATATTTTAAAACAGCTCTAAATATGATTTACAAGTCAATCATGTTTATGAAAGTAGAAATACTATTTGAAACCCTTCATTTTGTTATTTATTTGCAGGAACTGAATGAAGGGGACATATTTTTGAATACATCTTTAACAGAGGCCTTTTGTATTGCCATAGTAGAAGCAGTGTGTTGTGGGTAAGATGAAGATCTTTAAGTCACTTCTTTGCAACTCTTTCTGCAGAGCATTTTTATCTCATCACCCACATATACATATGTGGGGATGATATATTGTAGTCACTTTGCTGTGTAGGCAAATAACTGCCTGTACCTCCTACACTACATGTATAACCCCCTTGATATTAGGGGGCTGGTGGATCCCACCAGGGGGTCTCATATGATGACCTCATATTAGGGGTTAGGGGTCATAAGTTTCTGGAACGGGACAAAATTTGGTGATTTTTGCATCTGTCCGTGTGTGGGTGTGTGCATGTGTGCGTATGCAACAATTAATTTTGTGTCGCTTATAACTCAAAAAATGTAATACACACATAAACCAAAATTGGTGGACTGGTTTTGTTATAAAATATATTAGGTAAAAAGTCTTTCTTATTGAGCATTTACATTTGGATTTATGTAGTTTTGTTTCCCCTTTGTATTTTTAAATATTTAAAACAGCTCTAAATATGATCTACAAGTCCATGGATTTACAAGTCAATCATGTTAAGGAAGTAGCTAAGCCTGGCCCTGGCCTGGAACTTTTGTCTCCAAAGTTTTGGGTTACAAAGGTCAAATGGGACAAGTTTTTGGTGACAAATTGCATAGGTGGGTAGGATTTAACATTCTAACAAAGCTTTAAAATAATTATAGGTCAAAGGTCAAATAAGTGCTTTTATGCAAAATTTTGTGGATTATTAAACTAAAAAATACAAGACCTATACCAATCCTATGTTGTACCATGACACCTTGATACATGAATTTTGTCCTGTATCAACTCTGGGGTTTAAAAGGTCAAAGGTCACAGAGCTATTCAGCTTTTTTTCACCATTTTCCCTTATAATAGTTGTTCTAGATAATGTGGGAATTATTTATCACAATTTGAAAACTGTCAGTGCTACAGATAAAAGACCTTTGAGGAGCATATATCTGTCTTAGCTTTTTGTGGAAATTTCTTTGTACAACCTGTTGGAACTTGTTGGAAGGGAAATTTTAAATCTTGAAAACATCTTGGATGGGAAGAGGTTTTCAATGTTTTCCCCAGTTTTTGTCTTTTTCCAATCTGTTTCAGCAATTATTGCTAACTAAACTTATCCGGTGAGAAAAAAGTTTTTTGAAGTATAACTCCAATTTTGATTGATATTCTTTGGCAGACTTCAAACAGTGAGTACAAGGGTTGGTGGTGTACCAGAGGTCCTACCAGACGAGTTGATCATTCTTGCCGAACCAAGTGTAAAATGTAAGTTCTTTAAATACTACATTAATGTTTTGAAACTTTGAATGTTTACCCATTTAATTTTTTGATTATTGGAGAAATTGTGAGCATTTTCAATGGGGCTTACCCTCACTAGGATTTGTCAATGTGAAAAGTAATTTCTCATTTGTTGGCTTTGTAAACTGATAACGTGTGTTTGAATATGTTGCAATTCTTTCAGTATAATACATTGCATTTGACATGTCACAAATAACATATATATGAATGTTTGTACATCACAAATGTGCAGGAAACAATCATTTACAAGTATCAGAAAATCATTTACTTATTTTATTGTGAAAATGGAGTGCTTGCAAATTAAATTGAAAATGTAACATGATCCATTCAATGGCTATTCTTTTTAAAAAGCATCAAGAGGACGGTTATCAAGCATAAACAAATTTTTAAACGCAATATCAAGAATGTCTTGCTATTTCCATTTCTTGATAGCTCTTGTGGATGCTCTTGAACTTGCTATCCAAAAGAAGAGAGATGGAACAGCTATGGAACCACAAGAAATGTATGAGAAAGTCAGGAATATTTACAGCTGGCAGAACGTGGCCTTTCCGAACAGAGAAAGTATGTAAAAAACATTCTAACAATTTTACTCATATTACGAAAAGAAAAAAAAGAAGGATTTTGAGCAATTTACTCAACCGCTTATACATCACACGTTTTGCATATATGAAAAGAAAACTTTGATAAGTGATAACTTAAAACTATTTGTGCTCACAGTGTCAAAAGTTGCACTTCAGACAAATGGAGATTACCAAATCTGGCACTTTTTTCAGGTGGTATGATGTGCAGTAAGAAATCCTGTAAATTTATATTTTTACAAAAGATTCCAAGCAGAAATGCTTCTTTTGCAGTTGATAAAGTTGCGCTGGAAATATTTTAATGAAGATAGACAAAATTTTACTGAAGATTTTTATAAGAAGATGAGGGGTGATGAATTTTTAATTATTCCTAGTCTTCAATGTATTCCAAAGTTTATAATTTTAAACACAAAAATTGTTAGATATTAAGATCATTGTCTGTGAAAGAAACAAATTGTGCAATTTAAAACAATGTTGGGTGCGATGCATGTTAGGGGAAGGATGAGCAAGATGATGACGCAAAGATGATATCTCTGTCTCTATGGACAGGTAGGGCAACATTAGTTGTATAGCAATTATCAAAAACCATGGTCATAACAAAAATTCCCATCTAAATCATTTTGCTTTAATAATTTGATATCCCATATTAAGCGTCCCTGAAGCCGAAGTTACCTTACATAATAATTTAATATCCCATATGAAGCGTTCCTGTAGCCCATTGCTACCCAACATAATAATTTGATATCCCATATTAAGCATCCCTGAAGCCCAAGTTACCCAACATAATAATTTGATATCCCACATTAAGCATCCCTGATGCCCAAGTTACCCAACATAATAATTTGATATTCCATATTAAGCATCCCTAAAGCCCAAGTTACCCAACATAATAATTTGATATCCCATATTAAATGTTTCTGTAGCCCATGCTACCCAACATAATAATTTAATATCCCATATTAAGCATCCCTGAAGCCCAAGTTACCCAACATAATAATTTGATATCCCATAATAAACATCCCTGAAGCCCAAGTTACCCAACATAATAATTTGGTAGCCCATATTAAGCATCCCTGAATCACAAGTTACCTAACATAATAATTTGATATCCCATACTAAGCATTCCTGAAGCCCAACTTACCCAACATAATATTTCGATATCCCATATTAAGCATCCCTAAAGCCCAAGTTACCCAACATAATAATTTGATATCCCATATTAAGCGTCCCTGAAGCCCAAGTTACCCAACATTTTTTAATTTATAACACAATTTATTTAAAGATTTAAAATACTCGAGTTTTGTTACATTCTGTGCTTGTTTTGCATGGTGGTTATTGTGGGGCTATTACAGAACCAGGTCGCACAGTACAGTTACAATATCACACTGTAGGCTGCTCCCGAACATGGTCACTTATTAGGATGAAGGTTCGGACCTTAAAAGTGGTGCAATTCTATTTTATAATTGCCCTGGGTGCTTATTACCTTGAGTACGGTAAATATATAAAATTATCATGTCCACTGGCAATTTGACATGTTATGATGAATACTGTTTTGATTTCATCTTTGCTTTCTGTCTGCTTTCTAGGTGTATGACAGTATTACTGAGGATTTACCTCTTGACCTTGGTGATCGGTTGTTGCGTTATCTCCATCACGGGGTTCAGTTTCCCTCTGTTTTGTTCATGGTGATTGCTGTCATTGAGTTTGTGTTCTTCTTCATCTTGGAATGGTTATGCCCAAGGAAGGTGAGAATTCAGTCTTATCTGTGATGGGGTTGTTTGAAGAAGAAACGCATCAGCGATAATACTCGCATCAAAGGAATATTCCTATGAATGCTCATGTATAGAATAGAGCAAACAAAGAAACAAAGTGATGTCTTACAGTGGCATGGTAGGTCATGTTTCACTGGGGGGTAAGGGAATTTTGCTGCCCCCCCTCCCCCACAAAAAAGCTCATAAGACACATACATTCAAGTAAGTTGGCATCAAGCATTTAGAATGTTGCTTAAAATCAGTGTTTCAAATTTTCCGAAAATTTCCCAAATATTAAAGAAAAATTTTGGAAAATGAGGAAAATTTCCTAAAAATGAAGAGAATCTCCCAAAAATGTAAGAAATTTCCCCAAATTAAAGAAAAACTTCCCAACAATTAAAGAAAATTGCCCAAATATTGAAGAAAATACCCCCAAAAACTTCAACAAAATTAAGAAAATTTCCCGGAAATTGAAAACTTCCCAAATATTGAAGAAAAGATCCCGAAAATAAAGGAAAATTCACAAAAATGGAAGCAAATTTTACAAAAATGAAGGAAATTTCATGATAATGATGGAAATTTACCAAAAATGAAGAAAACTGCCTTATATATATATAATAAACAAAACATCACGAAAATGTCTGCAAAAAAACTTTCTAAAGCATCATATCGTGTACATCTGTTTAAAAATCATGCAGATATCCCCACTTTCCTCCTTGCTATAAAAACACATTTTTATACCAGCTGCACTTATTGTTCAGAGATTAATTGGTTCTGTAAACAATTTATCCACTCAATATTTAAATTTACTATTCATGAGTGATATTAAAGGTCAATGTTGGTCAATTCTTTGTTTACTGAGCCACCTAAATTGGCCAAACATGGCGGTTGGGGAATAAAGGAGATGTACACAACATGATTGAAGAAAATTTCGAAAATAAAGAAAATTTTCTGAAAATGAAGAAAACTTTCCAAAAATTAAAGAAATTTTCTGCAAAATGAAGGAAATTTCCCAAAGTATATAAGAAAACTTCCCAAATATTGAAGAAAACATTCCAAAAATGAATGAAACTTCATGAAAATGGAAGCAAATTTCACAAAACGAAGGAAAATTCCTGAAAATTGGAGATATTCCAGAAATTGAAGGAGATTTCCCTGAAATTGCAGATTTCCCGAAAAAATAATTTTTGTAACACGTTCATTATTGCGGGACTTGAAATTGTGTCAAACTCTAGGCATGCTATAGGGGTGAAAGTCACGAAGCCCTGGTGGGGACCCAGGGTTTTGCAGGAAGCTCTACATTTGTCCTTTATATTGTGTCACATCTATTGGGCGAAGTTGCACGTAGGACCGCTGCGGCGAAACCCCAGGAATCCCTGTATTTCTTGAGATTTTCAGAGCAGAACTTTTTTAAATATTGTGTCAAATCCAGGGTCGACGTCCTAGGCGCCGAGGGGGCAAAGCCCCAGGAAGCTAGTAGCGTTTCTTGCCGTAATTTTTTTGCAGAAAATTACTCAAAATTGTGTCAATTCCGAACTAAAGTAAGTTGAAAGGAATATTATTTTGGAATGAATGTTCAAATGCAGGATCCCATTGACTTTAATGTGTCTTTAGTTGGGGTCTAGGAATGGTTTTTATGTTTCTCATGTAAGAATAAAGCTTTGAGAAAATATATTGACAACCTTGAGAATAAAAAGTATATTTTCACCCGTGATCATTTGGCGCCCTCTCGAAAAGCTTCTACCAGCTGTATTTAATCAAATTGTTTGCCCTTCATGGCAGGAGCAGATACTAAATGTTGCTGATGAGCTATCGCCATGCATTGGTTTCTGTCCAAGCATGAAATCCAGGGGCCCACTCAAGTGGCAATGATGGAAAAATGGCGGAAAATTTGGTCCTTTCTGTGGAATATTCATGCTTTTGGAGTACATAAAGAGAATATTATTTGCTTATATATAGCATTGGAAGAAGTTATTGATCAATACGTAAATTTTCCCAGGGCCTGTTTTTTTCTCAGGACAATTTTGGCGCCCCCTCAGAAAGCTTTGCGGGGGAAGAGGGTGGGGGCGCTGATGCTCCCCTGCCACCACACCACTGATTGTCTTATTCCATTTTGGAGTAATAACATTTAACCAGCGTATTGAAAAGTGACCTTGTAATCAACATTGTGATGTCTTACTTGCAGATCCAAGACATTTTTTATGTGTTTCTTTGTAAACTAATTAGGTCTTTCTAAATTATTGAAAGCAATATTTGTTTGATTTGAGAGATGGGTGTAATATGCACTGTACAAGAACATAATTTAGTCATCTGCTCATGTACAAATAAACGGAATAAGATCCAACTTAATTTTTGTACCAATTTGCTTCTTTAATAGTCGATCCTCTATCATATAAATGAAATTGAAATTTCACGGGAATATTTATGTAAGAAATGTTGAGTGCACCAACTGTTTTTATTAAGTTTGTTTGATATAATTGATCATCACTGGCACAATGTTCCCTTAGCTGTGGATGAGGCGATAAGTGGCACCAAGCAATGTTGTTAGGAAATTTAAATGCCTTGCAATACAGGCGACAGTAAGAAAAATTCAGGATTCTTTCAACCACAACACACTTACACCTGGTTTCACATCATTTTGAACAATTGCTAAGATTGCAGTCTTATATCTAAGACAAAACATTTATGGTTTGGCCAGCTCTTAACAGGAGTAAATAGTTTTGGTAAATTGTTAAGTTCAAAAAAGTAAACCACAGGAAGTATGATATGGATATTTAACCTGTTATGTTCCAAGCTAGACAGACTTCGGTTAAGAATTCTAGTATTGAATATATTCAAGATTTACGTTTCCAGTAAGAAAGACAATCGGTCTATGCAGTTTCCTCAACTACAGTTAATTATCGTATTGTATTGATATTCAGATTAATTCTTTCCGTAATCTTTGCAGAATATTGATATCGCAGAAGATAACTTCTCTGATGACATCATCGAAGACAGTACAAGTGTTGCTAGTCTTAGATTCAGACAGCGACGTGCCTCTGACCAATCACAAGAGCCGCATCATTATTTCTTAAGAGAGAGGAAAGGAAGGTAACCCTGTCTACCGTGACAAGACAATGGTAGTGAGAACATTTTGAGGCATTGTGTTAATACTACAGAAGAACCAAATGTAGAGTGTTACGGGTCGGGTTTGGAACAATCACTTGTCTACTCGTCATGGGCGAGTAAAAAAATTGTGGCGAGTAAAAATATCATATACTGTGTTACTCGCCACACTGATAAAGCCATGGCGAGTGAAAATCTTGCTTTGATAAATTGTGTTATTTAGCAGAACATACAATATTGTATTGTGTTTTTTCACTACTAAAAAATGCCTCATATACATAGAAGCAAGTGATATTTCCATTAAAATCAAAACCATAAATCAATATTTGGCCGATATACGTGAAATTTAATTGCCCAAAACACCACCTATTGTGTATAGCCATATACACTGTTTACATCCATTGAACGATATGGTTTGAAGGCAACAGACGTACCTGGGGAAATTGTGCAATATCTCGTTTTCAGCAAGTTACCATGTGATCTAGCTACACAGATAAATCTGATTGACTCACGTAGCTTGCAAGAAATGTGTTATTGTCAATATGGGTGGAAACGCTATATCCTTCTAAGTAATGTCTTTGCTTGATGGAAATGGAAAGTTTTAGACTCGCTATCTTATTTCTTTAAGTCTTATTTCTTTAAGTGGGCGGATCTCCTTATGCATAGAATACTGTACTTTCCAAACTAATCCAGAAACAAATTCACTGAGTTGCAGCTGATATCGGACCACAGCGAGCAATTTGTTTGTAAAACTTTGATTAGAACTTTTGCTACTCATTTTATATAAAATGATTAACAATACATTTTAATTGATTGGCAATAATGATGTATATTTAATCTTTGTTTTAATATGCTTCAAATAGTACTTTTTCAATGCAGGTTTCAAAAGTATTGACTCCATTGCCCAAATAGATGCTGGAATTTTGCTTTTCAAATCATAAAAAGTTATCAATTTTGTGGGAAATGTGCTGGGAAATTCAGTTTAAAAAAAAACACCAGGCAACTTCCGTTTAATGTCAATTTAAACTCAACATTGCGTAACTTTTTTACCATACCCGCTAGGCCTTTCATTGTGAAAATCTTACATACTAAGATACCTCGCCATAAAACATTTCAAAACTACACCACCACCCGGAAGTTCTGATCATATCAGTCCTCTCGAAATGGCCACCATCTTTTGCGAAGCACGCAGAATTTGCAGCTCAGTTAAAACCTTTTTCTGTTTGATTATTTTGCTTTTTTTGTTCTTTCTTGCAACTCATCAGGTAACATTTACATGTAAATGTACTGATTGTGACGATTTAAGTATTTTGACCTGGTGATTTTTAATTGATTTGACAGCTTGTAAATCGGGCCTTAATTGAGTGTGATTTAAAGCCTCATGTTATGGCCTATTGCTAAGTTTCAACTTTCACTATTTACTGCTGCAGAATCGCGGTGCATCTCACAAGTTTACTCACATTTCAACGAAAGCAAAGTGCAAAATATCCCCATTCATAGGTGATTTCTGCACATTTGTGATTTATTTTTCCCTTCTTTTTTCATTTGAAGGCTAAAAACTTAAATCAGTGAATTAGGATATTTATTGTAGCCTATCGCAATTTTGCGAAGCAAGGTAGGGAAATGAATTGCTAAACGACATTATGCACAATTCTTGCATCGCAAATTGCTCCCTGGACCTTATGTACTACATACAGTACAGACCTTATGTACTACATACAGTACAGATATGCACTCAGTATGTGTATATATACAGGCCGGAGCCGCGACAGGCATTGAGTGTAAACTTTCTGTGAAAGTCTTTTAAAACATTTAAATTTGTTATTTGACAATCGTTTTGGTTAAAGCAAAGGGTGTGCATAGTAATGTGTCTTTTGAATTCTTATTGGTGACATTTTACTTCAGTATCTTAATTTTATTCATACTGCAGCAATGATGGGATTTGACTTACAAAGCTCTTCTAGGTATATGATTTTGTTCACAATTTCAAAGTCTTTGGTATTGTTTTTTCTGTATTTTATTTCTTTATTGAGTGACTAACACATCTTAGCCCATTGTTATACAAGCATTTACACTGAAAGTCAACAATGACCCTACAGGTCCTACAAATCTTTTGTCCTACCTCACATCAGAGTGCATATATTCATATTGTTTTAGCTGCTTTTCTGCTCTTATTTACCTGTCCTCTGTCATGTCAGCTGATTTTCTTCTCAGGTAAACAGAATAAACCTTGGGTATAGTTTAATGGGAAAAGCTTCATTTCCAAGATTTTCAGTGTTACATAAAAAATATTCGTACATCTGCCAACGAAGTTGGACAGAGACTATTGTGTGGTTTTGTGACTGTTTAAGGAAGAAAGTGATTACAATTTGGAACAGAATAGAAAAGGGGGAAGGGCGGGTGGGGATGGTTTTTTGTTTGTTAAGATTTGTCAAAACTTTTCAATGCAATGTTCTGAACATTGAATTCACGCCCTGAAAGGAAATCCAAACAATCAATTTTATATTTAGAATACAAATGAGCAACACAGATCAGAAGTGTGAAAGAGATTTCAGGAGAAAACTGATGGGTGTAGGTTTTCTTATGTAGATTGCAGAGGGAATGAACTCCATAAAATGTAAGGCATGTTGGATTTTTAATATGTATTGTACAGAGTGCTAAAATTATATTTCATGTTGTTTTTCTCATTCGATTAATTTACTTGTATTTCCATGTCAGTAGCACTGACCCACCGAAAGCCCAGTGGCACTGACCCGCTGAAAGCCCAGTGGCACTGACCCGCCAAAAGCCCAGTGGCATTGACCTGCCGAAAGCCCAGTGGCATTGACCCGCCGAAAGCCCAGTGGTATTGACCTGCCGAAAGTCTAAGTGGGTCCCTGTGTGTAGATCCCTAAAAATAATAATTTAAGAATCAGTTTTGAATACTCATTTGAGAATGCAGTTTGATTTTAAGTTGGGTTTGGACACACATGTAATTTTAAGTATTATCCAACTCTGTGTGTCTTCCCTTGGACATCCTATGTGACCACCTGCCACTATGGGCCTGTATGCAGCCTATGTACAATACTCCTGGAGAGCTTTTTATTTTTCCTCTACCCTTTCTATGGTGACACTTGTAGGATTGTGACTACATGAATGTATCATATGGGTATAACAAATTTAATAGGTTACCTAAGTCTATAGAAAATGACTTGCAATATTTGATTCTCAATTACATGGTATTATGTTGTAATCCCATTAATTTTAACTTGTTTTTGTGTGTAATTTTATATGCTTTTAAAGAGAATGCAAATTGGGTTTTACACAAGTAACCCTCCCTAGCAGGAAGATTTCCTTGTTTTAAAATTGATAGGAAATTGTATAATCAACCAAAAGTGTGAAAATTATTTGAAAGCTTTATGGAATAAGTGCAATTATTCCAAAAAATAAACCCACTTTTTATCTCATCAGTTTGAATACCATTCCATTGTAATTTAAAGCCATTTGTGTGATTGAGACCTCTCATGAAACAATCAGAAAGAAGCCACTTAAATCTGAAAAAGTGTTCTTGAAACCAAATCACCTATCAATTATTACCTGGGAAAGCCAATTTTTTAATGGAATCTTTCGCAAGATGCACCATACTTTTTTGAAAATTGAAGAGATAGTCAGGCTGTGGAGTCAGTGTTATATCATAAATTAGGCAAGCCTCTTTACCTAATTTTTAATAATCTACCTAAAAATTTTCCTAGGGGCCAATGGATTTTTTTTGTAAGTGGCCTTTACATTATAATTATGTAAATACATTATAATTATGTAAATTTTAAAATGAATATTCAGCTGTTATCTATTCTGGTTTTTTCAGTCATTTGTGAAATTAATTTCATCTATTATCTTTTTAAACTGAAGAGTGTTTTTATGAACTTATAGTTTTTATGCTGACTTGAATTGGGCAATAAATATCAGGTTTACTCATCAACTTTTCCAGTGCATATTGTGTTTATTTTTAATTATTAACTGTTCTCTTTGTATGAATGTAATGGAAACGATTAGTTTACATTCCCAAGTGATATATTCCTCATCGCAAGAATATCACAAATTACATATTTAACAAGGTAATTTATTTACACAATTCTGAATATACCATACATTTCCTGGATCAGTTCAATAAAAGATATAACAAATATTTACAATACAAAAAGACCTAATGAATGATGTTGAAAATACTCAAATTTATTTATGAAGAATATTACCTCATGAAAACTTTATTGTAATGATGCAAATACTCAATTCAGTTTTCTTAATAATTAGCTTGAAAGGTACAATTTTTTTAACTTTTAATAAAGAAATTCAAAATAACCCTGTTCACTGTTTGCTCCAAGCTTTCCATTCCCTATTCAATATCAGAATCACCACACCAGAACTGCCGAAAATCAAATATATAATTATGGACATCTTCTCATTTGTAGAATTTTACTTTTAAGCCCCGCCCACTCATAATTCAAGGATCAATATGACATCATGCTACTGTACAGTTCTTGAGATTTCGTGGCTTAGAGACGGTCACATGATGCCAACATACATACGCCAAATTGGGTGCATAGATTGAAACCAAAAGTAATGCTTATTCCATAGAAATTGAAAAGGGAGCTCGGTCGGCAAGTGAAAGCCAACATGTATTTCTGAAAGATTTTCCCACTGACTTATACAATAAGGAATTATACATCACTTTATTTCTAAAACTGTCGCTTTAAATTGTTTTGGTTCCAAAACTGTTTTGTATTATAGATCATCCTGTTGATTTGTAATCGCATGGTAAAGGAAAATGCAAATTTTGATTTGATACTTTTTGACCGACCAAATTGCAAGACTTTCTGATATTGTAAATAACTTAACACACTTATCATAAGCCCTTGTAGATGAAATTTTTGGTCAGTATTCACATTTGTGAGGGGAATATAGGATTTCACCATCTTTTACTTGAATTCCCTCGGAAAAAATTACTAAGGTAAAAAGTTTATGTTTTTACATGACATTTAAACCTCAGCATAGATTGGCTGATCAAACCAGTTAATTCCCCCTCAAATCCTAGTGTGAACAGTGTTTTCGGTGACATTATACCTGTACATGTATATTTACATTGCTGCGACTTAATACTAGGCTGGGCAAATTTTGCTGCTCTTCATGGTCTAAGGTTATCAAATCATCCTAAAATTCAAATTTTCTTGTTTGAACGACATGGAATTTTTCAGATATTTTGATAGTACACAAAGGCAACTAATATACTTGATTCAGAAAAAATTTGAACCGCAGTTTTTGAAATAAAAGGAACATTATATAATCCCTTACCACACGAGTCAATGGGGGAAAAACATGATTTGGGAGACCCATAAAATACATACTTTATTCTCCATAACAGAGCCAACAGATGGTCAACTTTCTGTTTTTTTATATTTCTATGGTTTATTCCGAAATATAAAATTTGGTTCATGTTCACATACCTTAATTGGTCATAACAGAAAAACGTTTATGATGAATACAAATTAAGCTATATCAATCAAACTGTACAAATAATTAACCTTATTGCATATCTGTTTAAAAGCAGTCATTTTAAACTTGTACTATTTTGTAAAAACGTGAGAAGTTAATTGAATAGTTTGTGACATAACTTGAGGATATGAAAGTGTTAGGAAACCCTGTTGAATAACAGCCTCATTTATAGTTGTTGCATGCAGTATGTCTGAACCACACATCATCCTGTATTATGTGTGTGGATTTATTGCATAGTAATAAATTACAAGAGAAATGAACATATAGGTGGGGACAGGTGGAAAAAGTCTGTCCTAACTCTAATAATTTCCACATTTAGTCAAAATCAATGGATGAGTTTGATCAAATTAACCTATATGTAATGGTGTAAACAACTGCTCAACCAGCTTCTGAACAATGACAAACATCCATGAGGTATCAATTTTGTATCCAATTTTAAGAAAATTCACTTTTTTCACAATAAAATAAAACTATATCTCTGAAAACAAAAGTAATTGATAAATAAGGAATAAAAATTGCCAAACAATTGAAAATCAAATTATAAGAATATGCCAGAAATATATAAATGTATTATCATGCTTAACAATGTTGTGCTACACTTCTAAACAGCAGAGAATATTGCCCACAACTTTTAAGGAGGACTTTGTAGTCAGCAGTGGACCACAAGGAGCCAAGACCCACCAGGGCTGTGATCAACCAGGAGGTAAAGCCCATCAGGAAACATGGCCCACCAGGTGCTGCAGCTCACAAGGAGCCAATGGCCCAAGAGGAATTTTCTTAATAGCTGAAAGGAGCAAAACGTGAAGGTGCATTATCTAAAGGATGCCCTGGGGTAGCACAATTAGTAGGGCACCGGTATTCTAACTGATATGCCCCGGGGTAGCACAATTAGTAGGGCACCTGTATTCTAACTGATATGCCCCGGGGTAGCACAATTAGTAGGGCACCTGTATTCTAACTGATATGCCCCGGGGTAACACAATTAGTAAGGCACCTGTATTCTAACTGATATGCCCCGGGGTAACACAATTAGTAGGGCACCTGTATTCTAA
The DNA here is from genome assembly GCA_020152595.1 of Chiridota heheva. Taxonomy (NCBI): domain Eukaryota; kingdom Metazoa; phylum Echinodermata; class Holothuroidea; order Apodida; family Chiridotidae; genus Chiridota; species Chiridota heheva. The sequence continues at coordinate 1,250,241 of JAIGNY010002171.1, forward strand.
CTGATATGCCCCGGGGTAGCACAATTAGTAGGGCACCTGTATTCTAACTGATATGCCTCGGGGTAACACAATTAGTAGCGCACCTGTATTCTAACTTATATACCCCGGGGTAGCACAATTAGTAGGGCACCTGTATTCTAACTGATATATTGTGGGTTTGAGGTAAAGTATTTGGTGTGTCTCAACCAATGATTCTCTTTGGAGTACTTGCCAGTTCAGCATGCTCCCAAATGCCCATAACCATCAAAGCATTTTCTTTTGTCTGATACATATTGAAATTTGAGTCTAATAAAGACCAAGTCCTAATGTAGTAACTTAACCCATCTGAGAGAACTTTGGAGCACAATCTTGAATTGGTCCACAAATATGGGTACCTGGCTATCCAAGCCTAACACTGTAACATATTAATTATATTGCCTGTAATGCAGCTTTTGTATGTAGGAGATTTCTGGCACACCCGATGTTACGTATCTTTCTGTAAACACGTTTTCTTGAAGGATCTTAAGAGGAATCCCGGGAGTAATGCAACCACGGCTACAGCACCAAGCTTAAGCATCATTGAGGTCGTAACAACATCACTGACGGAGGTAACTTCTGATAGAATGCACCCTGTTTGCACACATACAAAGTTATACGGCATCAGACCTGAGGACAAAATGACACATTTTGAAAGACTTTTTAACAATCTAATTTGCTTATGGAGGACTTTAATAAATAGAACAGATAATTGCAGCAAGATTTGAACATTACAAGAATTTTCTGTAACCCTTTCACATTCAGTAACTAATCATCTTTCAGGTGTTTTTACCTCTGATCTAAATCAGCTGCTACCTTTCAAAATATTGCAACAGGAGAATTAAAATAATGATAGTGTAAGATTGTGCAAATCTCACAGATTGTAATGCTAGGCTTAATTTGAATAACAAAGTTAACACAACTGTACTCAGTGGATAAAATGAAAGATCAGAGAATCTTTAACTTCCAATGGTTTTAGAGGTGAATGACAGTTCTTTGAACGAAAAATACAACAGATGATGGAGATAGGTAATAAATATTAGAAACCACAACACAAACGAGACTGATTCAAAGTGGTTAACCCTTACTCTACTAGGGCTTTAAAAATAGCGACCCCAATTTTCGTAACTTTTTTTTCATATGCATTTTTGACAACTTATCTTTCATTTTCTTTCGTTACAAGTTTGGTTGGAATAGATGCTAAGATATTTATCTTTTGAGTAATTAAAACCAATTTAGAAAATATTGGACAAAATTATGCAAATTAAGCAATTTTTGGCTAAATTTGGTCAACAAATGGTCAATCTTTGCAGAAGTATAACTTCTTGTCAGTATCGAAAACAGAGATTTGTGTTACATATTTAGATTGTTTTTGAAATTTCCTTTCCAATGATACTAATCTATATTTTTTAGAAAGAAAGAAAAGATGAAAACACATCAAAAATGATAAAAGTCAAACGTCCCCTGAAAGCTGCAGCAGAAAAATAATTACGGCGTAGTCACGTCGAGACTCGAACCCGGAGCGCTCGCACGCTAGTCGCGTACATTTCCTCTGCGCCACGTGGTCGTTCAAATTGAAGTGGTGTAATTTTGTTCTTATAGGATAGGTTCTAATTAGAGGGGGGTATGCCTTTATTTATATATCAAATGAAAGAAAATTTCAAGCGCTCTCGAACGGCGGTTCAACAAAGCATGCATGATGTAAGGTTTGGGTTACACGATTTTTGAAGAAAAAACGGGTCAAAAATGGCAGAAATTCATGAAATTTTGAAGGAATTTCTCCAGAACAAGAGATTGGACGTAGGGATTATAAAAATTATACCAGAAACCAATACTATCATGTCTTAGGACTTGCGTGTTTGATTTTGAAGCAAAAATGTGATCTTGAAATTATCGTAAGATGTAAAAGAGAAAAAAAAAAAAAAAAGTTTTTTTTTTTTTAGCAAATATTGAATTTTACCCTTTTTCGATGTATTTTTTCTAAAAATTATGTAATATGACCTCTATAAAAAAGTTTCATTTTGTAAAAGAAATATCCGAATACTTTAAAATGATACCAAGATTACTCTTATAGGACTGTGGTAAAGTCCCGATTTTATTTTTAGAAAAAGGTGGTTTGAAAACGGCGATACTATTGCCGCGTGGTAGAGTAAGGGTTAAAGCATACACCCTTTCAAGTAAACGACTATCCTAATTGGACAAACCTGATCAAAGCTAACTATCTGATTGGAGGAAAGTACCATAATATGTAATTCAAGCTCATGGAGAATCTTAAAGGTGATTGGATGTCTAAAGTCCCATGATTAACTCAGTTTACCCATTGGACAAAAGTATACAAGTATGCAAATGAAGCCTAAGGCATGCTATGCATGCGATTAACATGTAAATAACATTCAACATTCAATGTCTCAGATCATTCTGTCATATGCTGTAAACTTGACTTACCTAAAGTAGTTCCCAATAATGGAATTATTTTAACAAGAAGATACAGTGCCATTGATCACTCCCAACTTTCACAAGATTTGTCATCCAATCTTAATCAAATTTCTTTGCAAGAAACAAATGTTGATGACTTTGTAGCTGATTTTGGCACTGCCATTATATCAGCCCTTGATCTGCATGCTCCTGTTATTGAACGCAAAAGAGTGTCCGTTCGCCTAAATGGTACAACAAATCAGTTGATGATGCCAGGAGAGAAGTGAGCGCAAGTGGCGCAAAAGTAGATCTCTCTCTGACCTATCAGCGTATAATGATTTAAAGCAACATGTAAGAACTGTTCTTTTCTCTGCAAAGAAAGAATTCTACATGGAGAAGTTACAGTCTTCCACCCCAAGGGACATGTTTGCCACTGTCAACACACTTCTTAACAATAATTCAAGAATTCTTCCACAGAGTGAATGTCCAATTACACTTGCAAATGACTTTAGTAATTTTTTCCAGAATAAAGTCAAGGACATCAGGCACAAGATTAATGACCTACATGTTGACTCACCATCTATTCTGATAGACAGAAGGTTTCCTTTCAATTGTTCACTTCTTTCTGATTTCCAGCCTGTCACTGAAGATGAACTTATGAATATAATCGCGAAGTCACCTTCCAAGACATGTGCTCTTGATATGATTCCAACATGGCTGTTGAAACAACATGTGAAAACTATCCTCCCGAAACTTACAGAAGTTGTGAATGCTTCCTTGGAACATGGTATTTTTCCGAAAGCCTATGGACATGCAATTGTGGCTCCCATCATCAAAAAACAATCTTTGGACAAAAATGAACTCAAAACTACCGCCCAGTCTCAAACATTGCTACAGTTTCAAAATATATTGAAAAAGTTGTAACCAGTAGACTCACTGAACACATCAACAAACACAAACTTTTGAGCCACTACAATCGGCCTACCAACTTCACACAGTACTGAGTCTGCCCTACTACATGTGCAAGATTATGTTCTTCAAGCGCTCGATCAGCAGAAAGCTATTTTATTTCTTATGTTGGATCTGTCTGCGCGTTTGATACGCTAGACCACCAAATCATGCTTCGTGCGTTTTGAGCATAGCTTTGGCATTTCTGGCAACGCTTTGGATTGGCTATCATCATATTTTAATTGTCGGACTAACCATGTCCATGTTCCTGGAGCTGACTCAACACTGTAAATCTTGAATATGGGACCCCACAAGGCTCTGTTTTAGGACCTTTGTCATTCACACTTTATACTATCCCAATAGGTGACATATTGCGGAAGCACAAGATCAAGTATCACATATATGCTGATGATATACAGATTTTCTTAGCCTTTAACCCTAAAGTTCCACTCGATGCTGAATGTGCTTTATTCAAACTGACCTCCTGTGTGCAAGATATCCAACAGTGGATGATTGCAAACAAACTTAAACTTAATGAGGACAAAACAGAGTGTATCATATTCTCTTCATCAAATGCTAGTAAAGCCCTTGAGAACCTCAAGTTTGTTTTTGGCAATACTTGCATCTCACCAGTCACTTTACTTAAAAATCTGGGAGTTGCTTTCGATAATAGAATGTCAATGGACAACCATGTGACACAACTTAGTAAAACAATTAATTATCACATTAGAAACATTGGCAAGATTCGTCGGTACATTGACGTTGAAACCTGTCATTATGTTGTTCGATCACTCATCCTATCACGTTTGGACTACTGTAATTCCCTTTTGAATGGTATTACCATGAAAAATGTAAATCGCCTACAGAAACTCCAAAATAAAGCTGCTAAGCTTATCTCCAGGAAACGTCGTCGTGATCATGCCCCACCCTTGCTCAACAAATTGCATTGGCTCCCTGTGTCACAGCGAATTTTATACAAAACATGTGTTATTGTCTACAAATCCCTGATACATCAATCACCTGAATACATATCCAACAGTCTGAAACTTTATACACCAGCACGATCCCTTCGCTCCTCTTCTGAAAACTTCCTGACTGAACCCAGAACTAACACCAAAGCTGGTTCTAGGGCTTTTTCAGCTGCAGCACCCCATGTTTGGAACTCTTTGCCTTCACACATTCGCCATGCCAGTTCATTTGGACAGTTCAAAACACGTCTTAAGACTTTTCTTTTTTAATCATGTATTACTTACTGAACTTTGGGGCAGCATTCTGGGCGCTTTGTATCCTATGGAAAAGGCGCCTACTACAAATGAACATGGATGGATGGATGGATGGATCTACAAACTAAGAATATATATTCAAAAGCTGATGTCACTCAATTCTTAGATGTACATTCCTGACATTAATAACTCAATAAACTTCCAGTATTATGATTTGATATCTCTGGAACCACGACTATGAAATCAATTTATAAAACTTAAATATAACATCAACTCATAAACAATGAAACTCAACTCAATGAAATAGATGCATTGAGGATAAAACAATGAGCACCTCAAGGCATATGATTTATACACCAAACAATCCAAAATATATGATTTATAAAGATTCATTCGGAACACAACAATGTCAAAACTCTTACAATAGATTAACGAATAGAGAGGAAATCCTCCATGAGGATACAATTAAATTGCACATCTTCTAGAAATCATATAAGCCTGGATAATCCAATAAATGAGCATTGCAAAGACAAACATTTACAGATTTTTATAGGAAGTACAAAAAAGTAGTAACTTTTGATACTTCGAACCTACAAAGTTTAAATCACTAATTAAAATGTTATGTAGCATAATTTTCGAAGAAGTTCATTCCAAAATTTTGCCATGAAGTATGATTTTCTATTCTTGACGGAATAAGTCCTTTGTCAAATTTTCAGCTTCAAAGAAGTCATACACATAATTCATCTGTGAACACATCTGCATACAAGAATACATCTTCACACTTGAAATGGGAGCACTTACCTATAAATACTGATATGAAAAATTGCACTAAAGGAACATCTAGTATAGGGGCAGACATGTTGATGAACCAATTTGGGGTCATCGGAAAAATCCGTATAGACAAGAGGAAGAAAAACAACCTGTCATTGTTTTCCTTGACCTGCAAAATAGAAAAAAAATTATACCAATTTCAAGAAAAAAAATGATTTGAAAGCAAGCATTATCTTGTATCTCTCCCCTCTTAAATAAGGGAAAATGTTGCAGCAATTTCAAGAAAATAACACTTAAAGAGCTTGGTTGGAATCATAACTTTTGCATATTTGAAGAGAATTTATGCAAAAAACAAAACTACATTAAGTCACTGTCTACAAAAGTGCAGATAGAATTATCCTGTGATTCTACAGATATATTCTGCTAGAATGTCTGTGTATGTGGAGGAGAATCGCCACAATTAAGAAAAAAATATCAGAGATTACTTCTAATTTTTCCATTTCTAGTAAATCAAAAGGAAACCACAAGGCAAGCAGAAGAAGCTGAGACACATAAAATGTGCTCTTCATACCAATCAATGAGATTCTAACAAAATATGGAAAATTGTTTAACAATCAAGTTCATTGTATGCTTGTCATGGAGTCTCTCCCTATATTTTAGCAACTGAATGAATATGAAGTGTTATCATGTGTCCTAATTATCGTCATTTTTAATATGATTATCTGGGAAACCTTTCACAACTGAGGTGCAATTCAATTTGGGCTTAGGGCTGATGGACCAGAGATGATAGATTTATAAACTATTTCCCTATCATAATGACATCATATTTTTTATGTTTTGTTTATTAAAAGCTGGTTAGTAAAGCTCTTTCCCCATAACCTGGAATTGGTATTTTTTATGTATTTCTTTAAAACAGAGACAGAGCATTACCATTATTGACCAGCTGGGTTATGTCATCTTATTATAATTTTTTGATTTGAAATAGGAAATTCTGACAGTCTGTGCAAGTGGTTGTGACATCAAAAATTCTTTGATTTGTCTTGCTAAAATAACTAATCTGTGCAAGTGGCTGTGACATCAAGAATTCTTTGACTTGTCTTGCTAGAATAACTAATCTGCTCAAGTGGCTGTGACATCAAGAATTCTTTGATTTGTCTTGCTAGAATAACTAATCTGCTCAAGTGGCTGTGACATCAAGAATTCTTTGATTTGTCTTGCTAGAATAACTAATCTGCTCAAGTGGCTGTGACATCAAGAATTCTTTGATTTGTCTTGCCAGAATAACTAATCTGCTCAAGTGGCTGTGACATCAAGAATTCTTTGATTTGTCTTGCCAGAATAACTAATCTGCTCAAGTGGCTGTGACATCAAGAATTCTTTGATTTGTCTTGCCAGAATAACTAATCTGCTCAAGTGGCTGTGACATCAAGAATTCTTTGATTTGTCTTGCCAGAATAACTAATCTGCTCAAGTGGCTGTGACATCAAGAATTCTTTGATTTGTCTTGCTAGAATAACTAATCTGCTCAAGTGGCTGTGACATCAAGAATTCTTTGATTTGTCTTACTAGAATAGTCTGGTGATAGTCATCAATCAAGATTGTGCTTGTCTGCAGAATTTTGCCCTCCACCTGATCTTGGCAGTTTCTGACTTCTGACCAATGAGTAGACTTTCATGTAATAAGGTCAGATACCAAGGACTGTGATTGGTCAATTATCAGGTGTGTTCCTAGCAAAATACTTGGTCCATCCAACAAAGACAGTTGGTGGAGAATATTTATGACAGAGCATGGTGGGATTTTCACTGATATCTCTCGGATAATCATGATACATTAATATATATTTTGTGAACTTAAGACTCCACGAATTTGTAATTTTCAGGTTTGAAGTCTGAAATATATTGCGGATATGAACTTAAAAAATAAAATACTGAAGCTAAAGCCAATCTATCGTGACAATGCTACTGTTCAGAAAGTGTAAATAAAATTTGCTGCAAAAGGCCTTAGGGAAACTCACAGATCGCAGTTCATAATGAAGGTTGTTCCAATGAGAAGAAAATGAAACATACTTATTAATTGTTTTATTGAAATTATAAATAAAACTTATAATGAAAGTGAGGGAAGCTTACAACGGAGGTGAGGGGAAGCGCACAACGGAAGTGTGGGAAGCTCACATCGGAAGTAAGGGAAGCTTACAACAGAAGTGAGTAAAGCTCACATGGGAAGTAAGGGAAGCTCACAACGGAAGTGAGGAAGCTCAAGACGGAAGTGAGGAAGCTCACAACGAAAGTAAGGAAAGCTCACAAAGGAAGTGAGGGATGCTCACAACGGAAGTGAGGGATGCTCTCAATGGAAGTGAGGGAAGCTCAGAACGCAAGTGAAGGAAGCTCAGAACGGAAGTGAGGGAAGCTCACAACGGAAGCAAGGGAAGCTCAGAATGGAAGTGAGGGAAGCTCAGAACGTAAGTGAAGGAAGTTCAGAACGACAGTAAGGGAAGCTCAGAACGGAAGTGTGAGAAGCTTACAGAGAAAGTGAGGGAAGCTCACAACGGAAGTAAGGGATGCTCATAACGGAAGTGAGGGAAGCTCAGAACGCAAGTGAAGGAAGCTCAGAACGGAAGTGAGGAAAGCTCAGATTGGAAGTGAAGAAAGCTCAGAACGGAAGTGAGGGAAGCTCAGAACAGAAGTGAGGGAAGTTCAGAACGGAAGTGAGGGAAGCTCAGAACGGAAGTGTGGGAAGCTCTTAATGGAAGTGAGGGAAGCTCACAACGGAAGTGAGGGAAGCTCACAATGGTAGTAAGGGAAGCTCACAACGGAAGTGAGGGAAGCTCACAACTGAAGTGAGGGAAGCTCACAACGAAAGTGAGGGAAGCTCACAACGGAAGTGAGGGAAGCTCACAACGTAAGGGAGGGAAGCTCACAACGTAAGTGAGAAAAGCTCACAACGTAAGTGAGAGAAGCTCACAACGAAAGTGAGGGAAGCTCACAACGAAAGTGAGGGAAGCTTACAAGGATTGATGCTAATTCCCATGAAGAAGAAGCTTTTGGTCACTTCTCAAGGCTTCAGATGGAATGATGCTAATTCCCATGGAGAAGATGCTTTTGGTCACTACCGAGGCTTTAGATGAAATGATGCTAATTCCCATGGATAAGTTTTTAATCACTTATCAAGGCTTAAGATATCTGAATAATAAGAATTCTGACAACTTTCTTTCCCATGCTGTTTCTATGCCTGTTTTCTATGATATAGGGAGATAGGGCTCTCACTAAAGTAATATTTACCATATCTTGAAGTGGTTTTAATTTCTCTGCAAAGAATGTCATAACCAGTGTTCTCCCAAAGTACTTTGAGATAAGAAAGCAGAAAGATGCACCACACGCTGACAAGAGACAGCAGAGAGGGAAGGCAATCCACACATCAAACAAAGCTCCGCCCAGGAGATTCTGTGGAAAAGATTTATGATTTAACCAGTAAAAATAAATATTCTTTACATGTTTCTGAGCATAGCAACAACAAGGGTTCAACTAGATTATAAAGAGGTATGGAAGAGAGGGAACAAGGGCCATTCACCTCAATAAATATGCAAAAGAAGTTTCAGCGGCAATGGCATGGCGTTTTGTCTTTTACTACATTTCTTGTGTCGAAGGGTGGATTGAAATGCAAACACAATGGCCACCTACATTATTTGAGTCAGTATTACTTCAGTATTAAGAGGAGCACACTCATGTCAAGCTGACTAAAGTAACCAGCATTTGTTATCCAGCTAATAATACAGAGAAACTGTAAAATGTGTAAATTTAGACAGGAGCAAATGACATCATCACTGAAACCCACAAAATGGGTAATTTAATTGTCTGGTGAGGGAGAAAATGTCTTTGTTGGGAAAGTCAAAAATATTCTTGCCTCCACTCCGAAAAGCACCAACAACTTCACAGTCAATGAACACAGTGCTCTACGCAACATTAAAAACAATGACGCCATTGTGATAAGACAAGCAGACAAAGGCGAGGCAGTCACTGTCTTAGACCGTACAGCATACACAGCCAAAGCCGAATCACAGTTACAACATATTTAGTACTATGTGGAACAAGAGCATGACCATACACACGAGTATTGTGTAAAATTGCTGTCATTAGCCAGCAAGATAGACAACGCTAGTGTTCGTAAAACCATCACCGCTCATATCCCACCCTCTCCTCATACAGGGGTCTTCTATACTATCCCCAAAATTCATAAACTTATGGGTGAGGTCGAGCAGACATTACAGTCACAAGGCAAGAATATGTTTGACTTTCCCAATGAAGACATATATATATATATATATATATATATATATACATACATACATACATATATATATATATATATATATATATATGATATACAAATATATATATATATATATATATATATATATATATATATATATATATATAATATACAAATATTTATATATATATATATATATATATATATATATACAACATACAGAAAGATGATGTCTATTGAATCAACTTTATTTTATAATCAAAATTTTCAGACATGCTTGAGTCCTTCTTCAGTGTGCATTACAATACTCATGACAACTTTGAACATAAACATACTCATACAGTGTAAGATCGCAAAGGTAAAGGCGCTTGTGAATGCATGTATGTAAGCTGTGCGTGGTATTTTGCATAACATAAAATGCAATAATGGTAAGGGTTTCATTTAAGTTGTCCCTTAAAACCGGATGAGACATGATTTGGTAATTCAACACAGGAATATTCATTGATGCTTGCAATGATGAGCATATTTTCTGGCTCCAGGATGTGAGGATTTGAAAGTATTGGTGAAGAACTTAATGAAATTAAACTACCAACACACTAGTGTATTTCATACATTGAACCAGATACACATTGCTGCCTATGTTTTAGGTGCAAACTTACCATGAACACTGAACCAGGTATTGCAAATGTTTGTTTGTACAGATATGCACTGCAGAAACCAAGAGTCACATATCCAATGTGGTCTGCTTTATACTGCTTTAAGGCCTCTGCAATGTTGTTTAAATCCTCCATATCTTTTGGAAAATGAAGTTCAACCTCTGATCTAGAAAGTAAAAGATGTCAAAATAAAAACTCTTCAAAGAAGGCATAACATGGTCATAAATTTTGGCTTCAAACCACCGTAGAACATTTACTTCTAATAATATCTCAACACAAAGCATAACACCATTTTGTTTTACTATGATTCAGAGGCAACTTTGAAAATGGCACCTCCTCCCCAATTTCAAAAAAGGACCTCCTGCCGCTTTACTCTAGTGCAAGGAGCAGTGTCCCACAAGTTTCCACCGTGCTTCTGACGTTGCTGATCACATATACTTTAACTTCAGTTATCCGTTGTATGAAATAAATTTAAAAAAAAGGATATCATGCAAAATCTGATTTTGTATTTTCAATCTGCCCCCTTTCCCCCCAAAACCCCCACAGTACCCTAGTTACACCCCTGAATACATGGAAAGATCCGTCTGGGTTTAACTAGTTGCATATTCAGCTTGCGCTGCCAGAGAGGCATAATTATCAGAAAAGGGATGTACATGTCAGAGGCGAATAGGAAGTGGGGTAAGGGTGAAGGACAATTTCTATTGGGAGGTAAAATTGGGAAATTGTTAACATAAATATTTTTGAATGAAGGAAATTTGTGGTGAAATTATTGGAAATTTTGGTAAAATGTATTGGAAAATTTGATAAAATTATTGAAAAATTGTTTAAATTGTATAAAAAAAAGTTGGCAACACTTCCTGAAAATAAAAGATAATTCCCGAAAATCCAAATTGAAAGAAATTTCCCAAAATTGAAGAATTTATTTCCCTATAGGAACAAAATTACCACTGTGACCACCTTTTAACCTTATTAATATTTCAAACAATTGATTTCCTATAATATGTAGGCCTACAACGTACATGTATAGCATATTGTATACTGGGTAAATATCCCGCTACCTATATTTTACATAGGGAATTTCTCCTTTAGGTAACTTCTTCCCCTCTTGCTGCTCTGATATCATTTAGTGACAAATTGTTTCCGAAAGTCTCCGTGTTTTTTTGTCGGAAAGGGGGTGATGGGTACTGACACCCTCCCAGATACATCACTGCATCCACCAATGCAGCATCGTGGAAATTGGAGAAAAATTAGGCTTAAAGTTGCACGAGAGATATATGTTTCCAATGTGGTTTCGCACTGAGAACAACGTATCATGTGATTAGCTTCCCTCAGATCAAGTGGGTCAGGTGATCAATTAGCCTATTTTTTAAGGGTTTATCTCAGGTGCAAAAAATTGAACTGAATTTACTCCATTCCGTTCAACTTTCTATTAGTAAACCTGCTGTTGTGATGATCAAACAATCCATATATATGTTAGAACTTAGATTGTGATATCATGGCATGCCCTCTGCTTCTCATTATCAATTTCTTGCTAACACTTTATAGAAACTGTTTCAAACTACTGTACATTAACTAAACAACGTTTCCAATCCTGAAATATTTTGTTAATGCAACATTTTGCAGAGTTCTGTAGAATTGGTGGAACAAGAGCAGGGGGCTGGTTCCTGAGCCCTGGGCAATTCTCTAATGACTTCTCGTAAAACAAGCCTGCAACAGTACAGTACAGTACTGCAAGTCTACTAAAGGAGTCAACACGGTGGCTGACCCCTTGGAATGATTCATTACATTGAAACTATGGGGCATTCTTCAGTAGAACTTCTTATGACAAATATGAAGCCAGAGTCACTCTGGGAGACTGGGATGTATTCATTATCTAATAAAAATGCCAAACCTCTTCAGGCTATATTGTACATGTAAGTGTGGAAGTTTAAGGCTATAAGAAATTTTAGTTGGAGGGGAAAAACATGATTGGGGGGGAGGGGAAAAAAAAGAACATTTTTTTAATCATACATACAATGCAATACAATCCAAATTCATCCAAATTGAGTCTCTATTGGGTGGCGCTCACTGTCCTTTAAAGAGGACATAAGGCTGTCAGTCCTGAAGGCAGGGCTCCTCACCTTAACCCCCCCCCCTCCCCTGCCCGATTCTCTGGTCACTTCTTGAAAAGAGTAGGGTGAAAAAACCTGGTGTTCATTCACTTCCATCCCTATCAAATATCAAGTTCATTCATGGCTTGTCCAGATGCTGAACATTCTTTGACGAGTATCTACATACAGTAGAAGTAGAAGTTAACTGTGCATGTAGCTACAGTAAGCCAAGATCCAAAATAGGGTGTTGGGGTCAAATCCCTATCCATTAGGCCGTGAAGCAGGTCAAAAGACGTAAGACATTTTCGGAGCTTGGAGTCCGACTTATGCCTTCTCCTAATAGTTGTTTCCTATACTCCATGGATTTAACATAAAATAATCTGATCTTGAATGTTTCCTAGCCTTCTTGGAACAGGGAATTGCTTGGAAGTTGGTTTCATAATATTAATTTAGTACAACAATAGAATACAGGTTCACTTTGAATCTCACTGTGCAAGAGGCAGGACACTTCCTAGGTCAAATTACCATAAATCTTCACGAATCTATCGTCCTTGAATAAAACTCAGTGAAGATGTCAGAAAAATTTCACATTTGACCTCGGAAGTGTGCAAAGCCGAGGTATTGTCCACCTTGGAAGTGCGCTACACAGCCATGGCTGATGATTCCTTAATTTCCTTTTCATAACCATGAAATACTGACACAATTTTCAATTGATTTCATTAAAGTTGATATTTCCACATCAGATTCGGAAGTGGGCTGTCAGCCCCAGGCTGGAGAGTTTGCCATGCGCGTGCAAGATCTGGCCCGTGCAGCTTGCTCCGCAGTTTGGCACCTGGCCCGCACACAACTTGGCCCAAGGAGGAAAAGTGAGCCAGGAGAAGGTGCCAAGAGTGGCGGGGTTGATGCCGAGATGGAGGAGGTCTGATTTAATGAATAAGCTAAAGGGAGATGATAGGGTTTTAGTCCTATCAAAATCTATTTTAATGTGCATGAGTCATTAGCCAATTAGCTGTACAATAATCATAGATGTAATATGATATCGAACATAATGAATCTAGGTTGCCAATTCTTGGTTTGACCACGTTTGAGTTAAGAAGAGTACGTGGTGATACGATTTTGACTTCCTGTAATTTCTTGCATGTTTCAGCTAATCCTCATGTGACACGTGATAACAGTTTGAAGTTGACCAAAGAGTTCTGATGGATAGATTGTTAATGAGTGGAATAGTTTGCCTGAGTGGGTAGTTAACTCCAATTTTGTTAGTTTGGGTTTTAATGGGGTAACTAAGTGTTATGTTATGTTATAAACAATTATGAGTGACAGAAACTTTGAAGGTCCAACTGTGAAAAACTTTTTCGCCAACACAAGCACAAAGGGTCTTCTAACTAGCTACTGTATTAGTCACATCCCACAAAACACTTTTTGACATACTGGTGGTGTGTACAGTGGGTTATTACACTTTTCATACATAAAAGGTGAAGTTGTGTTGAATGTTAGGCTACCAAACTTAGGCCCATGGTCAATGGGGCGAAATTTGCTCCAAGCTTGCTATTTTATCATATGTACCTTTCTTGCTTTAATTTTTATACGTAGTTCTTTGAAATTGTTTTAGTGCTCAAAAAGACAAAATTAGAAGAACCTTTATGCTTGTTTTGGGAAAAAAGCTTTTCCCAGTTAGACCTTTAAAGTTTCTGACACTCGTACCGTAATTGTTTATGTTCAACGTCATATTACATCTATGGTTGTCGTACAGCTGATTGGCTAACAACTCATGCACATTTAAATAGATTGAACTTACAAGTAAACATTTTTATCAAACTTTTACCTCATGAATAATCAACAAAATTTAGATCTGCTCTTAATGGTAGAATAGTTATTCGCATTGCGAACAGAAGACTCACAAAAAATAGATATATTCTACCATTTGCAAGTAAGTTTTAAACAGAAGGATTTTGTGTATAAACGATAAATCTGTTGTGCACCTAGTGATAAAAGATTTTAAATATTTTTGTGAAGAATGTTTTCAGAGAAGTTGTGTAAAATTGAATAAAGTTAAGACAAAATTTGTTGTCTTTCATCTCCAAATTATGGTGTGCATAGGAAAAAAACCAAAATCTTTGTTAGGCCACAGAGTGTAATTGTAAACAACAGCAATCACACAATGTCAGCATACAGAAACGGATTAAAGTGAAAGAAATTATGGCCAAACGATGGTAAATGATTCCATAACTAGATAAACAAATCTGTAAATAGCTATTCATTTATTTAACTCAAAGTTTAAGCAACAACGAGGAAATACTTTACATAGGGGCCTAGACAATTTTCAATGCTGATTCCATGGGAGTCCAATATTTCCACCTCAGAAACACGCTGCCCAGCCGGGGGGACAAAATCAAAGTGAACCTTATACTCTGTTAACTAAACACTCACACGCTGATAGTAAGGCAGTAACGTTAGGCCTAATTTGATCAGGTAATAAGTTACACAGTACAGTACACAGGTGTTCCTAGCATTATGGCAACCTACATACTTACTACATATATAAAGAAAGGCAGGTCTCTTTCTAACGCGACTTTCGAACCGTATATGAAAATTCCATTTTTGACCACTCGTGAATCTTAATTACTTTTTTTTACTCTACTCACATTTGCTGGAGACTCCTTTCTTTGTTTATAAGCCACGGTATTTGTTAGTTTTTTTTTTATTTATGTACAAACGATGAATTTTTTACCCCATTATCGTCAAGACAGTGTAGATGCCCAACAATTTGCTGCAAACTAAAGAAATGTTGCGATGACGTCATGAAGAAGCAACACTTCAGTATTATTTTGACAACAATGAAACGGGGATTATGATGACATCATGGTGAACACAAACGAAATTCAATCCGATTGGTCGAAAGTTGACAATTTAAACACGAGCTTTGAAATGTGTATATGAACTCGAAAAGAGCAATGGATTCTTTAGGAGCAATTGTCACCTGGTAAATGTTTCTGTTGTTTGCTGTTAGTTAGTATATATGAACTTTAAGATATGTTTGTCTAAAATAAAGTGTAACACTCGACTTTCTTGTTAACTAAATTAGTAGATACAGCCTACAATTGTTGGTGTTGCTTACTGCACACACCAATTTAAATTATTTTTTGAATACTAGGCTCATATATGTAACCAATACAGAAATGAAGGCCCATTCTATATATATTTTTTGGTGGGCTCAACATATGATTTAAAAATGTCATGCATTATGATAGCAAGTGAAGGAAAGGAACGACCTATTTATCTCTTTTTGGTGAGCCCTATACTTACTGTATAATTGTCTGGGCCCTTTTGTAAATATAAATTATGACTTCGTAATGACATTATCCTTGATGAATGCTTCGTTATATTTCCGCAAACTTGACTGTCAGGAAATTATGCATGACTTTGCAAACCAAAATGTCGAAAATTGTCATTTTGAATTTTGTTTTTCTCATAGATATTTGTACTTCTCTTTTTTAAAAGGCTTTTTAGAGCATGCATTTCATTTTACACACCTTCTTTTGATGGGCCCAAAGACCCAGGGCCTTATGACTAAGCCTTTGCTATATAGGCAATGAAACCATGATCACTGGGGCAAGAGGGGACACTTCCCCTTGTCATAGAGTAAGGGGCGAAGATGGATAGGATGTGCCCATTTGAAAGTTGGGGGTGGACCGGGACAGGAGGTGCCCTTTTAAAAGTTTTAAGAAATTATTTTAAGTCATTCTTGAAGTTTGAAAACGAATAGAAATACACATAGTACTTAAAAGATGTAACATACATTTAGTATTTATTTGAAAGAATTAAAAAGTTATATTTTCCATGGGCTGTGGGAGCCATGGTGGGAAGGAAATGGCCTCCAATAATATTTTAAAATAGGCCTAGGCCTTTTATCTTTTCGCCCAATGGGCAATTGTCAACATTGGTCCTGACTCCTAATTCTAAAACACATAACAGAATTTTCCCTCTGAAAGTAGGGGAAGAGTCAAAAGTGGAGAGAAAAATAAAATCTACCTTTAAATAAAAGTATACATTTAGAAAAAAGTAGGGGGGGGGGAATCTCGCCTAATATATATATATTCTCAAACCATATGTATAGGACAGAAAGTCAGGAGGAACGTTCCCCCTCCGCCCTAATTTTTCAAAAATGAAAGAAAATTTCCATTTTTGAAAATGAAAAGTGTCTCTTAATTAATGTCAAACAAGTGCCCTCATTTTATTTTCTGCCCTGTGCTCAGAGCTCCTTCCGACAGAGGGTTTTCTGCCCATGTGCTTAGGCCTATATGTTATTCAAAACTACAACATCATTAAAATATATTGATACAAAATTGGAAAATATATGTTGCCTCTACTGCAAACTTCGGGTAAAATAACAAAATTGAAAAGGATCGTCGTCAGTTCTTGCTCTGACAGTCTGATTATCGTTTTATCCTGCTTCTTATATAGGATCGCAAGACGATTTTATGAAGATGAGGCGGGTGAAGTCATCTTCGGAACTTTGAGGAAGAATGTCGACACAGTATGCCTGCTTGCCGAATAAGTAGAGCTAAATTAGCTGTCATTTTTAAACAACTCTTTCCTAAATTAAGCAAAAAATGAAAACGTTAGGATAAAGGATGAAGCTCTTACCATGAAGGCAAATCCTAAACCAAAAATCCTTAAGGGATCTGAAGGGCGGAGGTCAAGGACTTTAAGATACATTGGTGCGTGGTGTGTTGGATCAACAATTTATCGTAAGAAGAAAGTTGTTTCATCCAATCTCTTTAGTGAGAAGAAAAGAGATCTTGTAAATTTAAGTCATAATGATGTTATTTTTCTTGAGAATTTACTTTCAAATGAAGCATCACTTTTTGCCAATTCGACTGCAAAGAAATCCCTTAATAAAATCAAGCAAAGGGAAACAGAAAATGGTAATCTTTGCCATATCACAGATACAGCATTTCATTTTTTCAAATTGTTGAATAGTACAATACAAAACTATGAAACAGAAGAGACCCTTAATATTCATGGCAAAGATGTATACAGTATCATTTGTGAATCAGTTAAGCAACTTAATAGCATATGGGAAAATTTGTATTAAGCTGATGTTTTAAAAGTTAAAGGAAGAGCTGCATTGATAGAAATAGAAATTATTCATAAGTATCTAAAAATTTCTGTGGGAAATTCCGAAAACAGTATCTAAGAAGGTTAAAGGTCACACAGAGGGATGCCCATAGGAAGCAGATCAGAATAAAGGATCCCAAAAAGGTATGTGAAATGACAAAGAGACAATCATCAAATGTTGAAGCAAATTCAGATGCACCACCTTCCTCCTCCAAATCCAAGGGAGGAAAAGTAAGGCACAAGGTCAAACAGGGAAAGGAAAAAGCAAACAAAAAAAGCAAAAAGTGCTAGAATGGCCTTGCAGAGAATGTGGTCACCACTGTACCACTGCTTGTGTCTGATGCGACAAGTGTGACATATGGTTTCATTTCAAGTGCATTGGGTTGAATGGGGATGAAGAAGAGCTAGGGGAAGAGCAGTGGTTTTGTTCTCACTGCCAAAAGTAACTGTTTGAAAGAGTATAAAGTAAGCAGGGTGAGCACAAGCGTAAAAATTAAAGTAATTCATGCATGCTATGGAGAATATTTCCCTCAATAAATTTATTATTCTTCATCTGCAAAAAAACAAAGAAGTGAATATATGCAAATATTTGCATATTCATTTTGTAGTAAACTTTTAAATAGCATGTATCATGTATACTACATCCCAAGACAATATCATCTAGTTAAAATAGTCTCTTCAAAATATAAAGAAATAAATATATTCTTTAAGTAGCTCTACTCTGTAATTTCAATAGTTACATGTATGTTATCAAGTTGAAATAGTGTCTTCAAAATCTAAAGAAATAAACATTTAGGTAACTCTTCTTTGAAATTCACTTGACACTGTGGCAGTTAACATAGATAATCACCATCTAAAACTAAACTTTGAAAACTTGTGAATACCCATGTTATCATGGTTACTATACATGTATGTATCATACATATAGTAATGTTACCCATAGTGTAAATATGTTCAAAGCATAAAGAAATACCAAATTTACTTCAGTAACTCTTCTTTGTAATTACCAAATAATACAGTCATCTTATATTTCTGAAATTGTTTGCACTTGTTCTATTCTTTCATTAGATAAGGACATTGAGAATATTACAAGTGCAGACAAGAGTTTGGTTTAAGATGTTGATTAACTTTTAACTGCCACAGAATACAGTAAATTACAGAAAAGATTATTTAATTATATATTAATTTATTCATAGTTTAAACAGTTTGTTTGTTTGATGAGGTCTTAACGGCACCACGACAACGAAGGTCAAATTGTGCCTGAGAGGTCAGATCATTTTAGAGGTAGTAAGGAAAGAGACCAGGGGAAGAATGAGAGAAATTCAAGAACAAAAGCCAGAAAGCTGTGATTGAGAGAGGAGGTGCATGGGTAAAACTAAAAACAAAGTAGAGAGGGGGTGGAAGAGGAGGATTAAATATGGTTGTAGAGGAATGCATGCTGAAGGAAGGAGACTATTTTATCTGGAGGATTTTTTTGGAAGAACTCAGCAATTGAGTTGTGGGGAGCGAGAGAAGCTCTGGGAAGGTTGTACAGGGGGCAAGCAAGGAGAACGTGTTGGATTGTAAGGATGCAGTGGCAATTGTTACAGAGGGGTTGGGGAACCAATAAGGAGGTGGGAGTGAGTGAGGTGGGTGTGACCAATTCTAAGACGGGTAATATGAACGTTGTCGATACGAGAAAGGTTGTTGATGGTGGATTTGATCGATTGTGGGCTGGATAACATGGAGTTTGTTATCAATTTGGAAGTTCCATAAGGTTTGCCAGCGGTCACGAACAAGAGAAGCGATAAGCGGTTTGATGTCAGAGAGGGTTTTGGGAAAAGGGGAAGGGAGGAGGTTAAGGGCAAGCTTAGCGGCTGTATCAGCCCTGTTATTGCCAGGGATGCCAACATGGCTGGGTATCCAGAAGAAAAGAACACTTTTCCTGCAGAGGGTGGGAGAAAGAGTTTCGGAGGAGGAGGTGGCAGGTGAGGTTATCCCATTTAAGATTGAGTAATGAAGTAAGAACAGCCTTTGAGTCAGAGAAAATGGCAAAGTGACTAAGAGGAGAGTACTCAATAAAGTTGAGGGCGAGGAGAATGGCCTTAGCCTCGGCTGAAAAGATGGATGAGTGGTCAGGAAGTCTGCTACTGAGGGTGATGTCTTGATGATGGCAGCAGCAGCTGTCTTGTTGCCTTCCTTGGAGCCATCAGTATAGATGGAGGTGTAATTTGAGAGTTGGTCTTTGATTTGGTTGTGAGATTGATGAAGAGATTAGGGTGAGTTTGAGTTTTGTTATAAGTGGAGAGGTCAAGGTGGACAGAAGGAAGGGGGTGGCCCAAAGGCGGAAAAGTGGGCCAGAATAGGTGCCGAGAGTGGCGGGGTTGATGCCAAGTTGAAAGAGGTCTGATTTAATGCGTAAGCTGAAGGGGGCGATAGGGTTTTAGTCCTATCAAAGAGGGAGGAGAAATTGGGGTACCTAATGAGGTTGT
The DNA here is from genome assembly GCA_020152595.1 of Chiridota heheva. NCBI lineage: Eukaryota > Metazoa > Echinodermata > Holothuroidea > Apodida > Chiridotidae > Chiridota > Chiridota heheva. The sequence goes on from JAIGNY010002171.1 coordinate 1,270,217, forward strand.
AAACAGGGTTCTGGGTGTTGGTGAGGACTCTAAAAGCATAGGAGAGGCTAAGCTTTTACATCTAAGTAGAAAGGGGGTTCGTTGGCTTCAACATGAAGGCTAGTGATTGGGGAGGTCCTGTAGGCTCCCAGACAAAGCCTGAGGGCTTCATTTTGGATGGTGTTAATGTGGTTGAGGTATGAGTTGTGAGCGACACAGTAAACAATATTGCCATAGTCAAGCTTGGCACTAATCAGACTATTTTAACTGGATGATAGTGGCTTTGGAGAATAAGATGTGGGTGTCTTACTACCAACTTAGAGGTACAGACATGTGATTAATGCTCAGGTTAGCCTCTTATCAGTAGCTTCATCATATCATATTACTCATGTCACAGGTCAAAAAATAATCTGCAAAGGGACTATTTTAACAAATATTCTCCGGTGAGAAAATAAATTATTTGAAACATATATTTTTTGCATTTTTTTTGTGCAAATATTGACGCAGGATACATCACAATCTCAAAAAAAGACAAAAAGAAGACAAGACAAGTATTGTTCTTGTTCTTTTTTTGAAAAGTATGGGTCAAGAAAATGTTTATGTCAAGAAACTGGATGGCATCCCAAATGTGAAAAAGGATCTAAACCATATGTGGTCTGCCAATTGTTGGGCTTGTCATCTGGAAATGAATTTTGCTGTATTTTAACTTCTGTTAGCATGTCCCAAATTATTTTATCATCAATTAAATAGATACAATTCGATTATGAAGTTTGATAACCTTTGTCACTGCACTCAGTTTGATATGCATTTTATACAAGGCTCCAACTGTATGGGGGTGGTATAAGAGCATAAAACTCATCTAAACATTTGGTCAAATGAGACAAATTTACCCCAAAAGTGTACTTTTCCTGCCTGCCCAAATGCCAGATATTTTAAAATCATTATCCTTGGGTCCTAGTAAGTACATCTAACAAACTTTCACAGAAGTTATTTAATGTCATATTAATAATGGCTTGTTATCATAGCCCGGCTATGTTTCCTTGTGCCCATTGATGACCAGAAGCTGATTTGCCTTTGTGCATATCGATATACAGTGAAAAAAGAGATTATCTTTGTGGCCTTACTTTAAAAATATAATAATAATTATAATTAGTATAAGATGTTGCTGGTTCAAATTTATACAAATTCCTTTGCTAACTCCATGAAAAAGAAGCACGTCCTCTAATATGATGTCTTTAATTTTGTGTACATGTAATCCCTCTTCCATCCGTATTGACCGTCTGAATTTGATGAAACCAATGTTTTCTTACCCCCGACCAATTATCAACATGAATTTTCATCTGGTAATGAATGATACATCCCCGGTTCGTTCTTGTCAAAATAATACTGAAGTGCTGCTTCTTCATGACGCCATCTCTTTAGTTTGCAGCAAATTGTTGGGCATCTACACTGTCTTGATGGTAATGGGGTAGAAAATTTATCGTTTGTACATCTAATCGGAAAAGAAAAAAAAAGCTAACAAATACCGTGGCTTTTAAACTAGGAAGGGAGTCTCCAGCAAATGTGAGTATCTGAATCTGAATCTGAATCGGTTAAGTCGGCAAAAATCCTTCAAGAGGACATGAACGCCAACCGAGCGTAAAAAGTATGAGTAAAAAATAATATAAAAAAAAAACTAGTTAGCAATACAGGTGTTAGTAAGTTTAGCTTTGAAACAGTTGAGACTTAGTACATGAACAATGTCTGACGGTAAAGCATTCCAATCCTTTAGTGTGTGAGGGAAGAAAGAGTGTTTATATACATTCTTTTTAGCATAGGGAACCTGGAAATTAAGGTCATGATTATTTCTTGTATAAGTTCTAACGGTGGGGATAAGTTCATCTTTATTGATGGCGACAAGATTGTTATTGATTTTATATAGCATATGTAGCCGGGTGTTGTATCGTCTTGTTTTAAGCAGGGGCCAATCTAATTTATAAAGCATGTTTTTTACACTAGATTTATAAGAGTAGTCTGCCATACAGAACCTGGCTGCTCTCCTTTGAATAGATTCAAGTTTATCCACATCGCACTGGTGATGGGGTCCCAGACTGCAGATGCACTCAAGTACTGGCCTGACTAGAGCTTTATAAGCAGTGAATTTAACGTCGGTGGGACAGTTTGAGAGGTTACGTTTTAAAAGGCCAAGTATAGAGTAAGCTTTCTTGGTTATGTTATGTATATGTTTATCCCATCTAAGTTTATTATCAATTTCAACACCTAGGTATGTGTGGGAGTTGACATGTTTTAGTGGCTGGTTGCATAAGGTATAAACAGGTGATTTAAAGCATTTCTTAGAGGAAATTGACAAGATGTAGCATTTGGAGGGGTTGAAAATCATTTGCCATTTGTTTTGCCATTGTTCAAGTTTGTTAAGATCATCTTGGAGGATTTGTTGGTCAGAGGGGTTATCAATTGTTCTGTACACAAGGCAGTCATCAGCAAACAGTCTGACTGTGCTGTTTATATTATCAGGGATGTCATTTACATATAAGAGGAAAAGTAATGGACCCAAAACAGTACCTTGTGGTACACCGGATAAAACCTGTTTAGAATCAGAGATTTCACCATCGCAAACAACACGCTGGATGCGGTTGTTGAGGAATGATGCAAACCAGGCCAGAAGATTTCCATCAATGCCATAGGCGGAAAGTTTGGATAACAGGCGCTGGTGGGGAACTTTATCAAAGGCTTTTGAGAAGTCAAGAATAGCCATAGAGACGTTACTGTTTTGGTCAATTTGTTTAGAGATATCATTCATTGTTAAGAGGAGTTGTGTTTCAGTCGATCTTTTTGCACGGAAGCCATGTTGTAAATCAATTAAGATATTATGCTCATCAAGGAATTTCATCACATGTGAGTGGATTATATGCTCAAGGATTTTACTACAAACGCAGGTGAGGGAAATAGGTCTATAATTAGCTGGGTTTTGTTTATCACCTTTTTTAAAAACACTACATATGTTTGCTTCTTTCCACTTGTTAGGGATAGTACCATTATCGACAGAGGTTTGAAAGAGATCAGTTAGAATTTCATAGAGGTCATCAGCATGTGCTTTTAGAAACCATGGTGGTATTTGGTCAGGACCTGAGGCTTTGTTGGGGTCTAGGTTATGCAGTTGCTTTTGACACCTTCTGGGGTAATTATAAGTTGGTTTATTTTGCTGTTGGTAAGTGGTTTAGTTACAGGAATTTGGGAGGTGTTTTCTACTGTGAAAACACTGAAAAACTGGTCATTTAGAATGTTAGCTTTAGTTTTACTGTCACTGCAGAGTTTACCGTTGTTTAGTAGATCAGACACACCTACAGAGTTACTTCTTAATCTTTTGATATAGGACCAAAATGCCTTTGGGTTTTAGTTAGTGAGTTTTTAAGTTTATCACAGATGAAGGTGTTTCTAGCTTCTTTGAGGTTTTTATGGACAGCCTTTCTAAAGCTTTTATAGGTAGTCCAGTCATTGGCTTGTTGATTAGTCTTAGCTTTTTAAACAGTTTATGTTTTTTCCTGCAGAGACGGCGTTGGATACGGGTAAACCAGGGCAGATTTAGTTTAGTTGAGGTGAATTTGTGAGGCGTGTTTTTATCAATAATCAATTTAATTTCTTGTTCAAAGAAATTCCATTTTTCATCAACATCAATGGAGGAATTAAATTGAGTATAATATTGCAGTTTAAATTTGGTCAGGTCTTCTTTTATTCGTTTTATGTAAGCTTTTTTCTTTAAATAGATTTTACGTTTAGGTAACTTTTTACGAGGAGGGGAGATATTTAGGGTCAGTTCAACAATATCATGGTCACTTATACCGGGAATGACATTAGCTGAGGTAACAGCTGGTGAATTGTTAGTAAAAACAAGATCAAGGATGTTGTTATCTCTGGTGGGTGACTGCACCATTTGAGTGAGATTGAATGAATTGGTCACTTCAAGAAGAATTTTGGCTGCTTCGGAGGAAGCGTTAGTTCCTGAAATAATGTTTTGACTCCAGTCAATATCAGGTTGGTTGAGTAGAGTAAACAAGTGTATCTGAATCTGAATCAGTTAAGTCCGCAAAAATCCTTCAAGAGGACATGAACGCCAATCGAGCGATGTACTTACAAAAGTACGCAAGTGATTAAAAGAAAGAAATTTTCATATACGTTTCGAAAGTCTCGTTAGAAAGAGACCTTTCTTATATGTATCATGGGTTGCCATAACGCTAGGAACACCTGTGGTACAGTAGGCCTAACGTCTCGATAAACAAATTTCTCGCTGATTCGGGCTTACCTGCCATTATCACTCAAAGGCGGGATCTGCAGTGAAAGAAAGTACAACCATAACGTTGAGAGGGCAAATATAAAAGCGATCGCACCGAGAGAGGTAGAAACAGACATTTTCTTCGGTGTACAACTCTCTGACGATAGTAAGCTTAAACTAATGTGACGTCAAATTTCCAAGTCATCATCAAACACTTCTTTTTTTTTTTTTTCTGTATTCGTACATCAACACGCTTTATCAGCTGATTTGTCACGTGACTTTTTGGACTAGCCAATGTTTGATACGGGGGACAAGTAGCAATGATAGTAATGTTTGATAATCAAGTTTTACACAAAAATATTCCCCTAAATCTTTTTCTTTAACTGTGCTATAGAATATCTAGGAAAATATAATATCTTTGAATATTTTTTTCTTAATAGTCCCTTTTCATAGCATAAATAAACCATGTATAAACAATTTTTTGTTTTATTAAAATTTTCAACTATAACTAATGTATTGGTCTTGCATTTGCAGT
>JAIGNY010002171.1:1282500-1367500 GCA_020152595.1 Chiridota heheva
ACATAAACATAACATAACATAACATAACAAGATAACGTTACCACCACCTCAAAAAAAAAAAAAAAGACGCCCAGAGTTAGTAAAGAACTTATCAATGTTGACTTTAAAATTGTAAAGAGAAATGCAGCTAGCTACCCACTCAGGCAAACCATTCCAGTCATTAACAACTCTATGCGAAAAGCTAAAACGCCGAATATCTATCCGTGAGAACTCTTTGGTCAACTTCAAACTGTTACCACGTGTCATAGAGGATTAACTGAAACATGCAAGAAATTACAGGAAGTCAAAGCATCACTGCCAGATAGGAATTTAAAAACCTGAATCATATCGCCACGTACTCTTCTCAACTCAAGCGTGGTCAAACCAATAATTCGCAACCTAGATTCCTTACCTCGGGAATAAGTCTAGTGGCTCTCGCTGAACCTGCTCCAAATGAACTTATCCTTCTCATAGAAGGGACTTCAAGCCTGAATAGAATACTCAAGGTGAGGCTTGACTAACTGCTTATACAAATTAAGAACAACCTCTCTACCAAGAAAAACAAATATTTCTTCTAATTGAACCAAGCATCCTATTTGCCCTTGCAGCTGCTAAAGCACACTGTTTAAAAGGCTTTAGATTACTAGCAATGGCAACACTTAGATTAGAACCGATGATTGGTTTTGTTCGGACTGTTCGGCTCCTTGTGGCCTGTGTGGACTCCGATGTAGGAGATCCTATAAAGCAGTACAGTGTGCCAATTGTAATCAATGGATCCACACTAAGTGCTGCAACATTGATGACTCAAAATACAGCGACCTTATGCATTCTATCTGTACCTGGATATGTGATACTTGTGACTTCATGAAGTTCTTTGATTCTTCTCTGACTGCACGTGAGATCATATGAACCAAATTCTAATTTCCTAAGGAAAAGAGCATGTATGTAGGATTTTTTTACAGGCCCAGTCACAATGACCTTACTAGCCTTCTTGAGTTGAGAAAATCACTACAAAAGTTAGGCAAATTGCTGACAAAAATAATGTTATTCTTGCTGGTGATTTCAACCAACCTAACATTGACTAGTGCAAAAACATTATTTCAAGCACTTACGCTTCCTCCGAAGCAGCCAAAATCCTTCTTAAAGTGGCCGATTGATACAACTTCACTCAAATATTGCAGTCACCTACCAGAGAAAACAACATTCTCGATTTTGTATTATTAACTCACCAGCTGTTAACTCAGCTAACGTCATATCCGGTAAAAGTGACCATGATATTGTTGAACTGACCCTTAACATCTCCCCTCCCCGTAAAAAGTTGCCTAAACGTAAAATCGATTGAAGGAAACAAGCTAGCACAGAACACATAAAAGAAGACCTGTCTAAACTTAAACTGCGATATTATTCTAAAATCATTAGCTCATCCAATGTTGAGAAAAAATGGAATTTTTTTGAAAAGAAAATTAACTAATTATAGAAGAAGAAAAACACCTCACAAATTCACCTCAACTAAGCTAAATCTACCTTGGTTCACGCATATCCAACGCCGTCTCTGTAAGAAGAAAAAAATGTTTAAGAAAGCTAAGAAAACTCAACAAATCTATGATTGGAGTACATATAAAAGCTTTAGGAAATCCGTCCGTAAAACATAAAAGAAGCTAGAAACAACTTTATCTGTAATAAACTTGAAGATTTCCCAACTGAAAGTCCCAAGGCATTTTGGTCTAACATATCATTCGGTCCTACAGATCATTCACATATCTTAACAAAACCTCTTTATTCCAACTCTACAAGGCATTTGTAAGACCTCATCTATAATTTTCAAAGTGTGTCTGGCACCCATCAAAGAAAAAACACATTGAGTTGATCAAAAATGTTCAAAGAAGAGCCACCAAACTTATCCCACATTTGCGTAATCTGCCATATCCTGACAAGCTTAATGATTTGAAACCACCAACATTCACTTACAGAAGAGAAAGAAGTGATATGATCGAAATATATAATATGGTCTCACATATATATGATACAATAGTTGCAAATGTATTACCTATTCGTAATAATACTAAAACAAGAGGATCTAAATACAGGAAAATTCTTCAATCACATTCATTCATCAGCGTTCGACAAAATTATTTCTCCAATCGGAATTGCAAGTTATGGAATGACTTACTTAAGGAGGTTGTGGAAGCATGCAATCTAAATTTGTTTAAGAACAGGCTGGATAAGCAATGGGGCTATCGGGCTTTTCGCTTTCACTTCAAGGCCGAGAGTCATGAATTATTTGATACTTCTAGGTCTGTCTGGAATCTCAGGAACTAGCCTTTTGCCCAGGAAACATCATAGATACCATAGGTATATGTGCATAAAAAGACTTAAAAGTAATTCCGTGGGTGTGTCAGACCTTATGAACAACGGTAAACTTTGTAGTGACAGTATGTCTAAAACTAACCAAACAACCAGTTTTGTTTAGCATTTTCACAGAAGGAGATACGTCTCAAATCCTGTAACTAAACCACTCACCACCAACAAAATAAACCAACTTATAATCACTCCAGAAGGTGTCAAATAGCAACTGCAAAACCTAGACCCAAACAAAGCCTCAGGTTCTAACCAAATATGGTTCTTAAAAACACATGCAGAAAACCTTTATGAAATCTTAGCTGATCTCTTCCAAATCTCTGTAGATAACGGTACTATCCCAAACATAGTGGAAAGAAGCAAACGTATGTAGTGTTTAAAAAAAAAATGATAAACACGACCCAGCTAATTACAGACCAGTCTCTCTCACCTGCGTGTGTAGTAAAATCCTTGAGCATATAATCTACTCACATATGATACAATTCCTTGAATGAGCATAATATCTTAACTGATCTCCAACATGCCTTTCGAACAAAAAGATCAACTGAAACACAACTTCTTTTTACAATAAATGATATTTCTAAACAAATTGACCAAAACAGTATCTATCTATAGGTATACTTGATTTCCTAAAAGCATTCGATAAAGTCCCACACCAACGCCTGTTATCCAAACTTTCCGTATATGGCATAGATGGAAATCTGCTGGTCTGGTTGGTTTGCATCCTTCCTCAGCAACTGCGTTCAGCGTGTTGTCTGTGATGGCGAAATCTCAAATCCTAAACAAGTTCTATCTGGTTTACCACAAGTTACTGTTTTAGGTCCTTTACTTTTCCTTTTATATGTCAATGATATCCCTGATAATATAACAACAGCACGGTTAGACTGTTTGCTGATGATTGTCTTGTGTATAGAACAACTAATAAACCCTCTGGCCAACAAATCCTTCAAGATGATTTAAATAAACTTGAACAATGGAAAAATAAATGGCAAATGAATTTCAACCCATTTAAATGCTACATTCTCTCAATATCTCATAGAAAATGCTATAAATCATTAGTTTATTCCTTGTGCAACCAGCCGCTAAAACATGTCACCCGTGACTCCCACCCGTACCCAAGTGTTGAAATTGATAATATACTTAGATGGGATAAACATATACACAACATCACCAACAAAGCAAACTCTGTACTTGGCCTACCAAGACGTAACCTCTCAAATTGTCCCACTGAAATTAAAAGCACTGCAATGAAGTTCTTGTTAGGCCAGTACCTGAGTATGCATCAGCAGTCTGGGACCCGATATCACCAGTGCGATGTAGATAAACTGGAATCAATTCAACGGAGAGCATCTAGGTTCTGTATGGCAGACTACTCTTATGAATAAATCTATTGTCACTAGCATGCTTCATAAATTAGGTTGACCCCTGCTAATAACAACAAGAAGGAATGCCCGTCTACAAATGCTATATAAAATCAATAACAAACTTGTCGCCATTGATAATGATAACCTAATCACAAACGCCAAAAATTATTACAAAAAATAACCATGATCTGAATTTCCACGTTCCTTATGCTAAAAAGAATGGTTATAAATACTCATTCTTTCCTCAAACACTAAAAGATTTGAATGCTTACTATCAGATATTGTACATGCACCAAGTCTAAACTGTTTCAAAGCTTAACTTGCTAAGCTTGTTAATTGGTTTGATTTTCTAATCAACAAGCCAATGACTGGACTACCTATAAAAGCTTTAGCAAGGCTGTCCGTAAAAACCTCAAAAAAGCTAAAAACACCTTCATCTGTGATAAATTTAAAAACTCACTCAACGAAAACCCAAAGGCATTCTGGTCCTATATCAAAAGATTAAGGAGTAACTCTGTAGGTGTGTCTGATCTACTAGATAAAGGTAAACTCTGCAGTGACAGTAAAACTAAAGCTAACATTCTAAATGACCAGTTTTTCAGTGTTTTCACAGAAGAAAACACCTCCCAAATCCCTGTAACTAAACCACTCTCCAACAGCAAAATAAACCAACTTATAATTACTCCAGAGGGTGTCAAAAAGCAACTGCATAACCTAGACCCCAACAAAGCCTCAGGTCCTCACCAAATACCACCATGGTTTTTAAAAACACACGCTGATGACCTCTATGAAATTCTAACTGATCTCTTTCAAACCTCTGTCGATAATGGTACTATCCCTAACAAGTGGAAAGAAGCAAACATATGTAGCGTTTTTAAAAAAGGTGATAAACAAAACCCAGCTAATTACAGACCTATTCCACTCACCTACGCTTGTAGTAAAATACTTGAGCATATAATCCACTCACATGTGATGAAATTCCTTGATGAGCATAATATCTTAACTGATTTACAACATGGCTTCCGTGCAAAAAGATCCACTGAAAGACAACTCCTCTTAACAATAAATGATATCTCTAAACAAATTTACCAAAACAGTAACATCTCTATGGCTATTCTTGACTTTTCAAAAGCCTTTGATAAAGTCCCACACCTGCGCCTGTTATCCAAATTTCCGCCTATGGCATTGATGGAAATCTTCTGGCCTGGTTTGCATCATTCCTCAACAACCGCATTCAGCGTGTTGTCTGTGATGGTGAAATCTCTGATTCTAAACAGGTTTTATCCGGTGTACCACAAGTTACTGTTTTGGGTCCTTTACTTTTCCTTTTATATATAAATGACATCACTGATAATGTAAACAGCACAGTTAGACTGTTTGCTGATGACTGCCTTGTGTACAGAACAATTGATAACCCCTCTGACCAACAAATCCTCCAAAATGATCTTAGCAAACTTGAACAATGACAAAACAAATGGCAAATGAATTTCAACCCCTCTAAATGCTACATCTTGTCAATTTCCTCTAAAAAATTCTTTAAATCACCTGTTTATACGCTATGCAACCAGCCACTAAACCATGGCATGTCAACTCCCATCCATACCTAGGTGTTGAAATTGATAATAAACTCAGATGGAATAAACATATACATAACATGACCAAGAAAGCTAACTCTGTACTTGTCCTATTAAAACGTAACCTTTCAAATTGTCCCACCGACGTTAAATCCACTGATTATAAAGCTCTAGTCAGGCCAGTGCTTGAGTACGCATCAGCAGTCTGGGACCCCATCACCAGTGCGATGTGGATAAACTTGAATCTGTTCGAAGGAGAGCAGCCAGGTTCTGTATGGCAGACTACTCTTATAAATTTAGTGTAAAAAACATGCTTCATAAATTAGATTGGTTCCTGCTAAAAACAAGAAGATACAACACCCGGCTACATATGCTATATAAAATCAATGACAACCTTGTCGTCATCAATAAATATGAACTTATCCCCAACGTCAGAGCTAATACAAGAAATAATCATGCCCTTAATTTTCAAGTTCCCTATGCTAAAAAGAATGTATATAAACACTCTTTCTTCCCTCACACACGTAAGGATTGGAATGCTTTACCGTCAGACATTGTACATGCACCAAGTCTCAAATGTTTCAAAGCTAAACTTACTAACACTTGTATTGCTAACTAGTTTTTTTTACTCATACTTTTTACACTCGGATGGCGTTCATGTCCTCTTGAAGGATTTTTGCCGACTTAACCGATTCAGATTCAGATTCATATTCTCCCATACTTTTGCTACGCCTGATTGGCATTCATGTCCTTTTAGAAGGATTTTTGCCGACTTAACCTATTCAGATTCAGAACTTAGGCCTAATTGAGTAATTACTGTAATTAATTGTGTGAGCCCTTTCGCAAGTGATCGATCATTCATGAATCTTTGCAGAGTCATTTTACAGGAAGTATTACCCGTTTGTTTAAGAACAACGCGTGTGATAGAGTCAGGTTTTTGGGTGTCAAAAGTGTCATTCAGTTATTGTAAGGTGTTAGAAACAGTCAAAACATCAGTATTTTTAGAGGAATTTTTACATTTCAATTTCGAAAAACACACGCCGACTTGTCTTTCTAGATCTTATAGTTATAGTCATACTCGTACCCATAGCCAGGCCCACACGTTAACAGACAACAGAAGGTTACATTCCACTTCAACATATTCCACCTTCAAATTCAACGAAATGCCTGATAAGAAACCATTTGAACGTCTGCCTAAGGATGTTGTGCCACTTAATTATCAGATAGAGTTGGAGCCACACCTCACAGAGTTTACCTTTTCTGGAAAAGAAGTTGTGACAGTTGATGTAAGTATGTGTAGACACAATGCCCAGTTCCGCGAATTTTGCGCCCTGTACTTGGCATTTACTGTACTTGGCATTTACTGTACTTGGCATTTACTGTACTTGGCATTTACTGTACTTGGCATTTACTGTACTTGGCATTTACTGTACTTGGCATTTACTGTACTTGGCATTTACTGTACTTGGCATTTACTGTACTTGGCATTTACTGTACTTGGCATTTACTGTACTTGGCATTTACTGTACTTGGCATTTACTGTACTTGGCATTTACTGTACTTGGCATTTACTGTACTTGGCATTTACTGTACTTGGCATTTACTGTACTTGGCATTTACTGTACTTGGCATTTACTGTACTTGGCATTTACTGTACTTGGCATTTACTGTACTTGGCATTCACTGTTTATGGCATTCACTGTTTATGGCATTCACTGTTTATGGCATTCACTGTTTATGGCATTCACTGTTTATTGCATTCACTGTTTATGACATTCACTGTTTATGGCATTTACTGTTTATGGCATTTACTGTTTATGGCATTTACTGTTTATTGTTTAATGGTATAGAAACTAAATTGGAGAGTATAGTAGAATAGGTGTTACACCATTACATTGCCTCTTGATATGGATAGGTATGCTGTGCTACCTTGCTATCAAGACTGAAGAAGTGTTATTCGGTGCTCTCATATATTGTCTTTTTTGACTAAAATTCAGTTTTATTCAGGCTGAGTTTTTACCATATTGTTGTTTTTGCCTGTTCTCTGCATAATTCACTGTTTTTGTTTTCTAAAGTTTCCTTTTTGTGAAATATTTGTTGATTTCTTTTGTTACTGGTTTATCCTGTTACACATTTTATAGCTGTCATTGTAAGCTAGGTCATTTGTATTGTTAGGCTTTACTATTTTTTAAATTTTAGTGTGAGCGTTTGTGTTGAGTGTAGGCTGATTGAGTTTGTGTGAGTGTAGGCTCGTTGAGTGTGTATTTAAGTAAAGGTATTTCTTTAGCTATTGTTGGGCCTATTGTTTATTTTTCGGGTTATTGCTTATGGTTTTCTGCTTCTGTTAATTGTATGGTCATGGAGAGTTATATTTGTTGTGATAGCTGTGTTATGTGGGTGGATTTTGAGGCGTCCAGTGTCACATGTAGTTTTGAGGAAGTATTAGTTGATAGTTTTGTATTTGTTTGTTCAAAGTGTATCAGGTTGAAGGCTTTATACTTGAAACTTTTTGGTGTAGTTGTATCATTGAAAAGATTGATTCCAGTGTGCAGACTGAGATTAGTGGTTTAGATGTGGGTAGTCAGACATGTGATGTTGATAGTTCCTTGGGTGAGGAAGTTGATAGGGCTTCTGTTCAGGTACATAGTCTTGGATCTGTTTCTATTTTCTGTTGACAGGCCTTATGTTGGATTGTCTGTAGTTGTTGAGTAGATCGTAGATCCAGAGGCTAGAGTTGATGACGGAGTTCTCGTGTTGAAACTTTATGTAAGGGTGAAGATACTGTGGTAGTTTCAATAGATACAAATGATATTTTAAGGAGAAATGTTGATTCTGTTAGGTGCAGTTCGATGGATTTGTTATTCAAGTTGAAGGACACAGGTTGTAAGGTTCTACTTGTTGGTCTGTTACTGCGTAGAGGCAGTTCCTTTATGATAGATAAAATGATGTTGATCAATAGTTGGCCAGAGAGTATTTGTCGTCTGTTTGAGTTCAGTTTTGTTAATTTCTGGCATAAGTTTGAATCTCAGGTTGATTGGTTCATTAGAGATGGTTTTGCATTTAACTAGGAAAGGTGCTCGTCTTCTTGCTAGGGGTGTCAATAGGGCAATTAAGAATCTGAGTCCTTTAAGCTAGTCATGGGGGGTAAGAGTTTAAACCCCACTGTCAGGCATGTTTCTGTGGAAAGGGATTGTTTTTCTGGTGATATAATTAAGATTATGTTTTCAAATGTTTGTAGCAATTTGAATAAACGTGATGAGCTGCTGGATGAAGTTTCAGTTAGTAGACCTGATATAACTGGTATTACTGAGAGCTGGATTTATAGTGAGATTAGTGATTCAGAAGTACATATTCCAGGTTACTCAGATTTCAGACAAGACAGATTAGATACTCTCAATGATAGAGGAGGTGGTGTTCTATTATTTGTAAATGACACTATTAATTGCATAGATAGGACTGCTCAGTTTTCTTTTGGTTTTTGATTTGCCTATAGTGTGAGCTTATTGTTGATGGCGATATTGGTAGTTCAGTATTTGTTGGTGTTGTAAATAGATCACCAAATCATGCCTTGAGAACAATCAGAAATTGCTTGACTGCTTTAGAAAAGTTGCTTCTAGGAGGGTTATTGTTTTTGGGGACTTTAATTTTCCAGACATTGATTGGAATCTTTGTACTAGTGGTCCACATGGTGAAGATTTTCTGCAAGCTGTATCTGTCTGCTTTTTCACCCAGCATGTGTTGTTTCCCACACGTGGTAGTAATTGTCTTGATTTGATTTTTAGTAGTGAAGAAAGTATGGTTAGAAATGTGCTAAGTAGCGGTAAGGTAGGGTGTAGTGATCATGACCTAATTAGTTTTGATCTGTATTGTTTCACAGAGGTTTCTCCAGCTAATAAACTGGTTTTAGATTTTAAGAATACTGACTTTGCTGCACTTCAGGATAATTTGTCATTTGATTGGACTTCTTTGGAATGTGACTTAGATCCTTCTAAAGCATGGGATGTTTTCCGAACTAAAGTTTTGGAGGGTGTAAATAGGTTTGTCCCATTAAAGAAAGTATGTAGGCATAATTGGCCAGTGTGGATGTCTCGGGAGGTTTTGCGGTCTGTTCGGAAAAAGAAGAAGTTGTGGTGTTGTTATAAAAACAGTGAGTGTCCTGCAGACTTTACTAGGTATACGGATCATGAATAGTTCACTAAGGGTTTGATAAGAGATACTAAAGTGCTTTTTGAAAAACATTTGTTCAAAGAGGTTAAGATTAATCCTAAGTCATTTCACTTTTATGTTTGCTTAAAGCAAAAAACTAAGGAAGTTGTTGTACCTCTTCAGGGTAATGATGGTGTTACTATCAATAGTGGTAAGGATATGGCTGAGGTTTTGAATGACTACTTTGTATCTGTTTTTACAATGATGATGTTGTGGAGTATCTTAGTGTGCACTCTCCAGTATCCATTAAGGATGATGATTTTTTTAGTTGATGTTGTGTCTAAGAAGTTGAAGGTATAAAGCACCCGGTCTAGATGGTATACATCCTGCTGTTTTAGGTGAGTGTTCCGATGTTCTTTCTGTTCCCTGATTATTATCTTTTTAAGGTGCTTTGATGTTGGTGTAGTTACTAGTGATTGGAGAATTGCAAATGTTACTCCTTTTTAATAAAAGGGTGACCACAGTTTGCCCTGTAACTATAGGCCAGTGAGTCTTACTAGTGTTGTGTGCAAGGTCATGGAGTCCATCGTTAAGGATGTTGTACTAGATCATTGTCAATGGTTTGTTGAATTTGTCCCAGCATGGGTTCTTACCTAAGAGGTCTTGTGTTTCTAATTTAATGGAAATTCTTGATTATGTTACTAAACTAGTTGATTCTTGAGACTTGAACAGCAATACACACACTGTGCAAAGTCAGTAGTGTAGGCCATGTGTCTCCAATTCCGGTGAAAATCTTTGTACATATTTCCACCGCAATGGTAGATTCGGTGATATCTATCTCCAGGAATAGTCTTATGAAACGTCCTCCCATGTCCCTATTATTTTTGTTTTAACTAGTTTATTCCATACAATTTCTCATTCATTTTTGTTATTGAGAATGTGTATTACTCGTTTTTCCATACACAGTTGACTATTACGTCAAAAGAAACTGCCTTATTTTATACAGTCTGTAGTATCCATTTTAGTACTTCATTGTGGTAAACAATACTTTTTTTTTTTTATGTACATGTGTTGTGGCATTTTAGTTGAATTCTAACTGTGCTGAGTGCCGACGAACATATAAAGGAGTACTGTAACAATTTTTCTTTTACAAAGTTATTCTTTCAAAGTATAAATTTCAAACATGTTTACCCAAATTGATATACATGTACTTGATTCAATATTGAGTGCTGTGAAACGTTTTTAAGGTAAGTTAATGGTAGTGTCGTTTTATGATTTCTGATTTTTTTTGTTTAATGTGTTGACTGAAATAAAAACTTTTCAGTCTGCATGGCTGTTATGGTTGTGATCGCAAGTCGGCCTCAACTGGGTTGCTAAAAATAATAATAATATTAAGTTGAGGGTATTTTCAATAGTCGGTCGTGTTATTCCAAACCAACACTTTTTTAAGGATGCTCTGAACTTACCAGCATATTTGGATTTTTTTGGGCAATATCTCAAAGTTCTGCAAAAGAAGTCTATTGTTGAACTTGCCATTTTGCATATATTGATATTTGACTGCCATTTGAGGTCAGACAATATAGAATTCCAAGATATGGATTGGTAGACACATGTTGATGATTTCATCATTCCTGTATAAAGTAATCAAATTTGGGCTTTTTTACATGCTTTGATTTTGTGCCCAAACTTCAAGCTCAAGTAGATCATGGAAATTACAGATTTGTTTGTAGAGAAGAAGACACTCATTGGCAAAGTGACACACGTAGAGAAGAAGGCAGTCACTGGCAAAGTGACACATGTAGAGAAGAAGGCAGTCATTGGCAAAGTGACACATGTAGAGAAGAAGGCAGTCATTGGTAAAGTGACACACATAGAGAAGAAAGCAGTCATTGGCAAAGTGACACATGTAGAGAAGAAAGCAGTCATTGGCAAAGTGACACATGTAGAGAAGAAGGCAGTCATTGGTAAAGTGACACACATAGAGAAGAAAGCAGTCATTGGCAAAGTGACACACGTAGAGAAGAAGGCAATCATTGGCAAAGTGACACACATAGAGAAGAAAGCAGTCATTGGCAAAGTGACACACGTAGAGAAGAAGGCAGTCATTGGCAAAGTGACACACGTAGAGAAGAAAGCAGTCATTGGCAAAGTGACACACATAGAAAAGAAGGCAGTCATTGGCAAAGTGACACACATAGAGAAGAAGGCTGTCATTGGCAAAGTGACACACATAGAGAAGAAGGCAGTCATTGGCAAAGTGACACACGTAGAGAAGAAGGTAGTCATTGGCAAAGTGACACACGTAGAGATGAAGGCAGTCATTAGCAAAGTGACACACATAGAGAAGAAGGCAGTCATTAGCAAAGTGACACAAGTAGAGAAGAAGGCTGTCACTGGCAAAGTGACACACGTAGAGAAAAAGGCAGTCATTGGCAAAGTGACACATGTAGAGATGAAGACACTTATTGGCAAAGTGACACATGTAGAGAAGAAGGCAGTCATTGGCAAAGTGACACACATAGAGAAGAAGGCAGTCATTGGCAAAGTGACACACGTAGAGAAGAAGGCAGTCATTGGCAAAGTGACACACGTAGAGAAGAAGGCAGTCATTGGCAAAGTGACACATGTAGAGAAGAAGGCAGTCATTGGCAAAGTGACAAATGTAGAAAAGAAGGCAGTCATTGGTAAAGTGACACACGTAGAGAAGAAGGCAGTCATTGGCAAAGTGACACCTGTCTGCATGTAGCCTGTACATTCCCAGACAAATACCATTTGTATAGCCTGGCTTCATATGTGATGCTAACATTTCAGGTATTGTTGTGACATGATGTTGAGCTTGTTATGAATAAATCAGTGTATATGATACAGTATATGGGAAGTGTTTCTCATGTGACATTAACACCATCCCTATGCATAAAATATGTGTTTGTTTGCTGTAAGAAAATAGCTCAAAACAAAACTTTCGCCAGTAGGATGGCATAATGTCTTTATGGTCAAATTGGTAGTTTAATGTACGTGATGCAATAAACCATGCATGTCCACGCTTCTTTGGTGTTTCCTTTTGTCATTTTCAGAATATTTTGGAAGATGAGGGTTTCATGTTGGTCCCAGATCTTACAACCTTTATCAAATGTGAAAATGTGGCTTGTTTTTGGTGGGCGTGCGAAGCATAATGCGAACCTATGTAATAGCGAATACGTCCATCTGGCCGTCCACAGTTTTTTTATGAGATTTCCTCAAAAATGTTAAAGTTTTTTGAGAATTCTTCAGAAAATGTTATGTTTCATTAGAGTTCCTCAGAAAAAATTAAAAGCTTCTTCAGATATCCTTATGGAAGGTTAGAATTTCCTTACAAAATGTTAAAGTTTTTCAGAGACACTTAGGACAGATTAAAGACTACTTTCCTTAAAAAGTCTAAAAAACATTTGATATTTCCTTAGAAGATAACTGTACAATGATATAAATTTCCAATATTCTTCAGCGATCCTCTAGTGTCTCTCTCTTAGCACTGGAGATTTAACAAGTTTAAAATTCAAAACGTTTGGGCACTAATGGTTTTCGTTTGTCAATGACCTTTCAAGTACTGTATACAATCACAATGATATTAGATATTAATTTTTTGCTTTTTACTTTGCAGGTGAAATCTGCTGTGGATGCTATCCATCTTAACTCAGTTGACATCAAAATTTCAAAAGCGATTTTCAATTGTGGAGGGACAGGTAATATATACACTTTCTGCTGATATACGTAAGATGAAATATCCACATTGGTAATATAAATGCCAAGCTGACAGAAGTCTATTGGTTGGTCTGAAATGTCAGTTTGTTATAATGTGAAAGGTATATTTAAATTGGCTAAAATAATACAAATTTCTCACACATTACAAGTGGATAAATAGAATCCATATTGCAATTGATCAAAACAACAGCATTTGTATTCTCACATCATCGTTATCATTGGAGGAAGTTCTTAAAATACCCTGTGGGAATCTGTGTCTCTTTTGCTTGCTTGTAGGAGTTCTAAATTACCATATTCTGGGGTTAGAAAATACTTGCTCCTTTTTTAATCAGGCAAACTTTCTATAAAGAATTCCCCATCTTTCAAATGTCCCATATTGTTTAAAACTGCAACTTATTTCAAGACAATATTTTCACAAATAAAATCCTTATTGTTATATTTTTGTTATCTAATGTTATCCTTTTTTCCATTAAAGTCTCACTATACCATCATGATTTGAGGGATATTGATTTAAAAGCTTTCGTCAGTATCTTCGTCAACCAATGCAATATCCATATTGTATAGTGTATCTCTGTAAACTACAATTTTTGTATTATGATATTTTTGTGCTGTTTTTTTTGGAGTGGTTCTCATATCTAAATTTTCTCTGCCGTATTATTAAAGGATTAATTCAATGGTCAAGCATGTTATCATACCAGTCTACAGACCATGAGGCCCTGGGTTCAAGCCTGGGTTGGGTAGACACGCCAGTGCACCACAATTGGTTATCAAAGGCCGTGGACATTGACTTGGTTGTCGATGTTATGTCTGTCCGTACGTCGTACCTGTCTTCTTGTCCGGGTCGTATTAAGCGTTTCGTGATAGCATTGTTACTATCACAACCAATACGCAGGCGACGACCCCGTCATTGTAATTGTGTGTTCATTCGTCGCTGTCAAGCATGTCCATCTTGTATGAAAGAGGACTTCGAAAGAAACAAAATAGTGAAGAAAGCATTAAAAAAAAGTACTTTAAAGAAAGTTTATTTAATGTGTTCATTATTTAATTTATTTTCCCTCAAACTTTTTTCAGGCTATATATTATAGATACCCTTCCTAGGTTAAATTTTACTAGAATTTTTTACATATCTAATAGTTCTTAAGCCAGGAAATCACAGGACAAAATATTGTAGAATACATAAAGACTTTGAGGAATCTGAGGCTATGACATTATAGTCTGATTTCAGTCGTTTCTACAAAATAATACCAAACTTTAAACTATTATCTCCCTAATGGAATATGATTTTTAAATGGTTTCTTCACTATTTTGTTTCTTTTGAAGTCCTCTTTCATATCATATAGACTTGCTTGACCCCTGACCTGATCATTTAAAGTAAAAATAAAGCAAAAGTTCATACAAAATCAATACACATTCATTTACATGTAGCATGCCCCATCAATCATGATCACACATTTGATTAGAGGCAGAATTTACAAGTAAAGCTGTGAAATATCTAACATAAATATTCTTTTTCACCCTGATGTGAAGTTTGAGAAACTTACAGTAGTTGCTGAAATGTGGATTTCTTTCCTTGTATTGTACAGAGACTGCTGCTAAGGAGATCAAGTTTGTTGAAGATGAAGAAAAGGTCATCCTGGAGTTCCCCTCTAACCTCCCTCTTGGGAAAGGGGAAGTTCATTTGGACTTCACAGGTGAATTGAATGACAAGATGAAAGGGTTCTATAGAAGCAAGTACACAGCAGATGGTGAAGTCAGGCACTGTGCAGTAACACAGTTTGAGGTACAGTATATTCATTGTAGCCTAGTATCCTTAAGCTACCATATGAAAAGATATCAAGGGACCTCAAGCCTCTTTATATAATGAGAATGTAATATTTCTGTTTTTTATCTTGAATCCCTGTGGTATAATTTGACGACTGATAAGGATGCTACCAACCTGAAGTTTGTCTATTCTTTTATTTTATGTTATTTTATCATACAGTAAGTAATCAATATTTCAATGCTCAGAAAAATCAATAAATCAATACTTGTAAAAATACACTTTAAAGGATTAGTTTAGTGGTAAAGCATGTCCATTTACATGTGAACAATTCAATTGAGCATAACAGGTCCATGGTATACTTATATGAAAGAGGAACTCAAAAGAAACAAAATGGTGAAGAAAGCGCTCAAAAATCTTATTCCTTTAAGGAGATATTCAAGTTTAAAGCTCTGCATTACCTGTGTAGAAATGACTGGTGTAATAAGTATACTATGGAAAGTTGGTGTCTTCTTCCTCACTTTCTTAACAATTGTTAACGTAAAAAAAAAAATCACCTCTGATATGTCCCTATGCCAACATACAAAAGAAAAAAAAGAACTAACCTGGGCATCTTCTTTCTTCCTTTGTTGTCGTCAAGTGATGAAAAAGGGCTGAAATGAGGATAATTCTCGTCGTAGAGAGTTGCCGTATCCCTGCATCACCCCTAATATGTACCTATGCCAACATGCAGAAAGATAAATAAGAATTAACCTAGGCGCCTCCTCTCTCCCTTTGTTGTCGTCAAGTGATGAAAAAGGGCTTCAAATAATAATAATTCTTGTTGTAGAGAGTTTCTGTATCCCTGCTCGATGTATTCAGGGAGCTGTTACTTTGACAAAGTAACAGCTCTCTGGTGTTTCTATTAGTATACACGCAACGTCACAAATTAACTACAATAGCAGTTTAATACATCCAGGGGGTTGGCATTCTAAACTGATAACTCCCAGGACAGCAGGACATCCACAGAAGATGTACAACTTTATTCACAATGTATTAATCCAAGCAACAGTTATAAATATCATTTTGATTTTAGTCCTAAGCGAAAACATAATCCCCGATAAATACACATTCTAAATAAATCAAGCTTGAAGTCCAAGAAAAAGAAAAGTTAATGAATGGTTCCGAAAATGCTCCAGGACAACAATAATCCCGTGGAAAAAATGACAAAAGCCAAAAAAAAATTAAAATACATGTACTGTAGGTTCATACTGAAAGATCAGTCCGCACTGTTTCGCAAGCACCGTCACAGATTTAGCAGTCATAGCAGTTGGCTTCATTTTCCCCATAATATGGCCACCCTATTGAACTCAACTCTGCAGCAGTAAGTACCTGGGGATCAAGGAAAAGGGGGAAAGGGGGGGGAAGGGGGAAGGGATCCTAAATCAGTTCTAGTTGGAGTTAAGTATCCCAAATAACTTGAAATTTCAACTCCAATGATCACTGTAATTAGGCCATAAATCTTTATTACGCAATTATGTTTTTCTTCTCAAGTGCCGCATCAAACATTACCAAAGAAATGGTTATCGCAAATAGTATTGCTTTTGATTTATGACCTGGCATCGGAAAGTCGGGAGACATTCAGTAATCTAGGCTGTTTGTTGAAAAATGTTGTGTTTGTTTGACACCGTATGTAAACAATTCAATTGAGCATAACAGGTCCATGGTAAACATGGGAATAGGACTGATGTCTGAACATGTAGCTTTTTGGGGGGAGGGGGAGGGCAGTACACAAATATTGAACATTGTGTCAGGGGGTGCGACGTACAACAATTCATTTTTGTGGGTATATACATGGAAAATGCAGTAGGAGCAGAAAAAAGACCATTTTTCTTTCAATAGTACGGGGATCCTAATATGATCCTATGCAGGAAGGGATTGAGAATTAACCTGGGTACCCCCACCCCCTTAATGACAAATGTGTAGGGGAAAGACCATCAGCTAATTATGCTTTCATAAGTTAGTATATGACCTCACCCCAAATTCAATAATATCACAGTGTTTTCTTTCTTTCTGTGATTATTGTTTTCTTCATATATCAAGCCAGTTTTTCATTTGCAGTACTCCTTAGTAAGTCATCTTTGGCCCTACCACCCACCTTTCACCCCCTCCACCCTTCATAAAAGATTACCAATAATTTGTTCACATTCCAACTTTGTCACAAGGAACTGGTGGACGACCGTAAATAGCAGGGCAGGGCGTGGGGAAACAGCTTTGGTTGTGAGTAAACGGTTTTGGTTGTGAGTAAAGCCGGTGATGTTGATATCTTTAATCTGGGTCAATTATGCCTGAATTTAGGCTCTGAATTTATTTCCCATTGGCCCAGTTTCAAACTGCATCTCTCATTTCTTTGCCTTATATATATATTTTGCCAAATGTAATGAGAATCTTATAACATTCAATGTTGTAAAATAATATATTTGATGTCATTTCTATACCCCCCCCCCCCTTCATCCTACTTGACACATGAAACATTATTATGCTGTCGTGATGCACACAGTACGACGTGGATATAATGGGTACTATTATCAGCAGAGCCTTTGGTTTAGTCCCTATATCATATGGACAAGTTCATTGTTTCCAAACAGATTGAAAACAAAACAAAATTTGGCATCACTTTTATTCATATCTTTAGAAACAATTTGGTTTGAAAGGAAAACAAGTCAAACAATGATGGTTTCAGATGACAATGAGTTGTCATGAGGGACTTATTTACATACATGCCCTAATAAGTTTACCAGTCCTTGCATGTAAATAAAACAATCAACGGAAATTGGGCGGAAATCAACATTAATCAGGAATCTGCTGCTCATATGTGTTAAAGACAAAACATTACAGAAAGCCCAATGCGTACAAACATGTCATTATGAAACTGGGATGTTGTAAAATATCAGGCCTATTCTAAAAATAATTTTAGTTTATGCAGGCCAGGTATTTATTCAGTTACATGTCATTTAGCCATCAGTGATCAACTTTCATTTGAAAACTAACAAATCAGGGAATCAGAAGTTGATCAAAAACGGTCACCGAGAACGATTGGTCAAATGACTTGACTCAAGTTAAAGCTGTAAACACTCAGACTATCGAACTTTGAAATGATGAAATTTTATTTAACAAAACATATATTTACTTATTGAGCAGTGAGTGGCGTAGCTAGGGCCCTATATGAGCCAGGGCGAGTGGGGCTCCTATGGTATATAGGTATAATGGTATATTTTTATGGGTCCCCTCATAGGACCTGGGCCGGGGCCGGCCTCCACTGCACCCCCCCTACTTACGCCACTGTTAATGAGCAACATTTTTAGTCCGTCTGAATCGTGAAAAGCAAGGAATTTCCGGAAGGTGTATTGTCTTTTTCCTTCAGTAAAACCTTATGCAGATATGATTATTCATACATTTAAATTTATTCCTATTTTTTAACGGGGCTGCAAATCGAGGTTTTCCACATTCAGCGATGATTGTGCCCACTTATGTTGTAATGATAGCCTATCACTTTTTTCACTTTTTACATGACAGAAGAAAAAAAAAAGGGAATTCAAATTTTCCCATTTTCCTGCCCTGAGGATTTTTCGTAATGTTTACATATATATACCTCACATATAAAAGTTCCTTCTTCTTCCCACCCCACTCTTTTTTTATAGCCAATCTTTGGTGAGAGTATATTTAACTTTAAATCGTAGAGAAATAGTCTCTGGAGGGTGTTTTCCTGGTCAAATTTAATTAAAATTCCTTACAAAATATACATTACATTGCTTGATTCTCAAGGCACAGTACTGGGTGGTCTTCGAGCATGTTTCGAAACTTGATCAGGGTGAGGCTTGCTCCAACCATGGAGTTAGAAGAGAGCTCCATGCTCCAACATGTTCTGAAGGTGTGGCTTTGAGGTGTGATTGGCTTATTTAGGGACCAGTAGCATTGTGTATAGAACTTCATAACGTAGGTGTGGCTAAGAGTTGTAGATCCATTTATTGGCTAATCAGTGAAAATGCTAATTAACGTTTGACTTCATGATTGATGCCGCAGTCTGCCCAGTTACACCCATGCACTAGTAGCTCACATTCGACAGAAGTAATGAGACACCGTTTTGTTTACGAAATTATCTGCGGCATTGTTCTAACACATCCTTGGTTCAAAATGTGATTTAAAATCAACCAACAACAGTTCACAAAATTTTGCCACAACTTTGTGGAAAAGCGAAAGTGTGTAATTGCTGTCATATTCTCTCTCCATGGTGTTAGTACATTTTACCCCACAGTTTACCTGGAGCTGATTTTCTTCTTCAATATTTCAATGTTTGTGCATGGATCACTTAAAAATTTATTTTGGGATATGTCAGTGATATCTTGTTTCGATTATTTAAAAAAACGCTATGTGACTCTTTTTGTTTGGAATAGTATTTGGATTAAACTCCACACTACTCTGTAAGTTTATCTTTATTTATTTTTCAATTGAGAGTTGGGCCCCTATTAATTATTGTCACATTTATGAAAGAAATTAAAGCTTAAGGTGGACGTCATTTTTAAATTGAATAATGTGGACAAATATATTTTGTTCTAAAACTGTTTTGCTTGGAAGAAAAATAAAATGTGAGGCCTGTATCTAAATTAAATAAGTAGTGAATGGACGGGCAGGGAGTGCATCCGCCACATCATACAGCGTGCTACAGGGAAAGGACCACAGGTCTTTAAACCCAGGCGCGGACTAGTTTATTTAACCCTCTATATATATTCAAGATGAATCTGAACATTTACTATTGATGTTTACAATTCCAGAACTTTAAGTCAATCATGTAGAATTTTAATCTTGAAAGATTGCTGCAATTATTCTTTATTATTTGTGATAATGTTTCGTTTTTTCCCTTTATTTGAACATCTGGTATCAGTATCTCAAGGAATTGGGTTTGGCTGCGAGGACTTTGAAATAAAACACAAAATGTTAACAGTGTCATTTCATTTCCTTCGTAGTTTGTACCCTTCTTGGTTTTTATGTCGTAAGTTACTAGTTTTCAGAAAGAAAGAAAATAAAACATTCTAAACCCGCTCCAGTCGATAGTAGAAACTGATTCTAAACATTTGACGTTAAAGAATAGGTTACAATGAAGTCCGATCTGTACTGTGCGTACATTGTGCCTTTTCAGTGATTTAATATATGCACAGCGGAATGGACTCGCTATATTATTACGTCTGGTTTTTCATGGTTTTACTGATGTAAACATGCACTTGTAGTACATTTTTGCATTATAATTAAATGGTAGCACAACGAAACTTGCAGTGCTATGGTGGGCCAATAACTTTTTTTGATTAGATTATTAAATGGGTGAATCGAATAAGCACAAACTGATAAAGTTGTTGCCCATTCCATGATTTGTGCAGTTGTTTATGTAAATATTTTGCCTGCCACATTGGTCATGATAGAGTACGATAGAGTTTCATAAATTATCTTCATAATTATCTACTGCTATGGCATAGAATTTAGAATAAAATAGCAGCTATTTGAAGCTGATTTTTACCATGACTAATGTGGCGACACAATATTTCACGTTGCCACGACCAATTTATTGCGGGCAGACTGTAGTCTGATTTCAGTCATTTCTACACAAGTGATAACAAACTTTAAACTTAGATATCTCCTTAACTGAATAAGCTTTTTGAATGCTTTCTTCACTATTTTGTTTCTTTTGAAGTCATCTTCCATGTGCAACTGACAATCTATGATAAATCTAATATTGGATGAGTTTGAGTATTTTTTAAAAGGTGCATTTTGAAAACAAAACAATTTGTATGTTGCTTAGAATGTGTAAGTTCTGTATGGATTGATTCTAGTTGATTATGTCCAAAGCGTGCAAGTCAAATGTTGTGCATTAGTTCATTGTTGAGTTGAAAGTGACATGCATGTTATGTATGATGTTGTTTCTCTATGACAGGCAACAGATGCACGTCGCGCTTTCCCCTGTTGGGATGAACCAGCTATCAAAGCAACATTTGATATCACCTTGGTTGTGCCAAAGAATAAAGTGGCTCTCTCAAACATGGTAAATATTTCATCTTATCCCTCTTCATTGTGCTCTTTGAAAGTGTTTTTTGTCTGTGAATCAATGTTCAACGTGCCTTTCTGAAGTCTTTCTGAAGTAAACTTTAGAAACTTTAAAGATCAAGAAAACATGAATTATATTATTGGTGTTGATGATAATGTAATCATATTTTATGTTTTTGTTTAACTGTATTGTCCCTGTTACTTTAAGCACAGGTAAGACCCAGAGGGCTATTGGAACTCACTTTTAGCACTTTACAAAACATATAGAACAATAATGGGGTAAAAAAAAGAATAGAAGAGAGAGAGAGAGAGTAGAGAAAATATGTATTCTCCTTACATAGAGAGGAACATTCTATAGTCAAAACAAACCAGTTTAGAACTAGTAAATTTTTCTAAACACAGAGAGATATTATATTTTGATATGGAATATGATATACAGTAGTTATATAAGTGCATGATAAAGATTGAATAAAATTTTAATCAATCAGAATA
The DNA here is from genome assembly GCA_020152595.1 of Chiridota heheva. Taxonomy (NCBI): domain Eukaryota; kingdom Metazoa; phylum Echinodermata; class Holothuroidea; order Apodida; family Chiridotidae; genus Chiridota; species Chiridota heheva. The sequence goes on from JAIGNY010002171.1 coordinate 1,303,983, forward strand.
CCTTAAATATAAAGGAGGGAAATATTCGAAATGCTGTCAGTGGAGCAACACAATAACTTACAGGAGTGTTGCTTGGGGATAAATATGTTTGAATGTCAAATGATACATACACATCAAAGAAATCAAACTGAGTAATTTTGATCAGACTTACTCAGCTGCATTTGCTGTTGAAGTTGTTTATTCCATTTTTTAATTCTCAGAATGTGATTGAGGATAAAGCAGACCCTGCCAATTCTGAATTGCGAAGAGTGAAATATGCAACCACACCAGTCATGTCCACCTACCTCTTGGCCTTTGTGATTGGTGATTTTGACTTTGTGGAGGGTAAATCTGACGATGGTGTTCTTGTTAGAGTCTTCACCCCTGTCGGTAAAAAGGAACAGGGAGATTTTGCCCTGGAGGTAAGTCTCATTATATTTGCAGTACATGCTTTTCTTGTTCTGTTCTCCCTCGTTCTTTCAACAACTTCATACCAGAAAAAATACCACTTTGGTCTAATTGTTAGAAGGGTAAAAAGTTAAATTATTCTTTTTTTTTCTCAAGTTGGTATGGAATATTTGGAGTGCATGCCCCTTCCTGGGAGGTAACCTTGCCTAAGTGCCAATGCAGTGTGCTTAAAAGTATATCTTGGAAGTATGTTGGTACAGTAGATGTAAGCCAAAAAGTTCGAAATTTTGTCACCTGCATCCTACATTCTCCCCCACTCACATCTTATGGCATTGCCATCTTAGCTTTGTTGACCCAAAATGAAATTATTGCAGGGTTTCTAGTTTTGACTGACAGAAAGATATTTGTGAAACAATTACAAAGCAAAACATAGTTCTTACCAAAATTTAAAAAATGGGCAATATCCAACTCATGCAAAGGATACAAAGTATTTTCGATACTTCATCAATTGTGGATTTGAATTTATAGATCAGTAGACATTATTGGTTTGCATGCAAAGCATTATGCGAACCTATGTAATGGCGATTTCGGCCATGCATCCGTCTGGCCAGCCTTTCACAGGTTTTTCCTGAGATTTCCTCAGAAATGTTAAAAGTTTTATGAGAATTCCTTAAAAATGTGAAATTTTCTTTAGAGTTCTTTAGAAAAAGTTAGTTTCTTCAGATATCCTTATGAAAGGTTAGAATTTCCTTACAAAATATGTTAAAGTTTTTCAGAGACACTTAAGACAGGATTGAAGACTAGTTCTCTTAAAAAAGTCTACAAAACATTTGATATTTCCTTAGAAGATAACTGTAAAATGATATGATTTTCCAATATTCTTCAGTGATCCTCGAGCGTCTCCTTTGTAGCACTTGAGATTTAAAATCCGTAATTTTTTTTAAATATTTGGGTACCAACAGTTGTATCAGGCATGATTATTAAACTCCGCCTGTATTATTGTGGTCATTTGCATAAAGTTGCTACAGTATATGAACTGACCAGATTTTTTTATTTAGTATGTTTAGTCAGGAAGTGTGACAGGATGTGATTGCATATGGACATATGAAGGGATGCCATGTGGGATATGGATGGGGGCCATGACGGACATATGATATAATGTATACCATAGGGTATACACACGGATATATCAGGCATAATTATTTGACTGCCTTTTTGTTCTTATTCAACAACTAATTTGCATATAAGTTATTATATGAACTGACACTTTTATACATAGTATGCTTAATCACTGGACTGATGAGATAGTCTGTGGGCTGAGGTGGGATGTCATGTGGGACATGGGGTGGGACATGTGGGATATGGGGTAGGATGCCATTTGGGACATGGGGTGGAATGCAGCCCATGTGGAATGAATGCCATGCAGGACATTGGGTGGGTGGGATGGATGCCATGGGATGGTGGGATGTCATGTGGGACTTGGGACCCCATTTCAACAGGTGGGACACTTTCATACATATTATGCTCAATCAGGGACTGTGATAGCTAGGATGGACTTATGGTGGATGTCATGTGGGACATGGGGTGGGATGTCATGTGGGACATGGGGTGGGATGCCATGTGGGACATGGGGTGGGATGCCATGTGGGACATGGGGTGGGATGCCATGTGGGACATGGGGTGGGATGCCATGTGGGACATGGGGTGGGATGCCATGTGGAACACGGTAGACATCATTGGATGCCACGAGTAACACAGAGTGTGACATAGGTTGGGATGCCATGTGTGACATAGGGTAGGAGACTATGTGCGACAGGGTTGAAGGCCATGTGGGACATAAAGTAGGATGTCATTGGGACATTGGGAGGGATACCATGTGGAACACATGGTGGGACATAAGGTGGGATGCAATGTGGGACATCTAAGTGCGAAGCCACTGATGCAGGACACGGAGGGATGCCATGTGGGACATAGGGAGGGATGTCATGTGGTACATATGGTTGAATTAATGTGTGACATACATGTAGGATGGGATCCGTGTGGGGCATAGGGTAGGATGCCATGTGGGTCATAGGGTGGGATGCCATGTGGGACATATGGTGGGATGCCATGTGGGACATACAGTATGGTAGAATGCCATGTGGGAGATATGGTGGAATGCCATGTGGGACAAGGAATGGATGGGATGTCATGTGGGACATGAGGTGGTATGTCATTTGGGACATGGGATGTGGGACATAGGGTGGAATGCCATGTGGGTCATAGGATGGGATGCCCTGTGGGACATATAATGGAATGCCACATGGGACAAGGGATGGGATGTCATGTGGAACATGGGGTGGGATGCCATGTGGGAGATATGGTGGAATGCCATGTGGGATAAGGGATGGGATTGGATGTCATGTAGGACTTAGTGTGAGATGCTATTTTCATAATTGCCTGGGTAATATGATTTGAGTGTCAATTTGCCTGGGCATGTGAACCATGACGGTATTTACTGTTCTAGTTTTTATTTATCATAATACCAAAGATATGCTGTATACACCGTTACTGAATATAAGATGTATGTTTCTAACACATACATTATGTTGTAGATACTCATATTGAGAAATGAATGAGGCTTAGAACACCATAACGTACCAAATTTGGATGATCATATAAATATGTTGACATACACTTTTCTGTTTTATCTTAATATTTTCATTAATTTTGATTAATATTTTAAAATACACTTTTCTGTTTGATCGAATATATTTATTTGATTTTTGCTCCTAAAGGTTGCAAAGAAAACCCTCCCGTTCTACAAAGAATATTTTGACGTGGCTTACCCCCTCCCCAAAATTGATCTTATTGCTATTCCTGACTTTGCTGCTGGTGCTATGGAGAACTGGGGCCTTGTCACATACAGGTACAGTAAGACAATCAGTCTCAATTAGAAGGAATCAGCAGAAATGTTGCTACTCTGGTCTTGTGATTCATGCCATAATTAAACTTCTGCTAAATAAACAAAGGAGACATGAAGTTTTGTGTTGGTGGTAGATTGTGTCAAAGAAATTGAGGTTACTTTAGTTTGATTTTAATCTTTCAGTTGAATGTGTTTGACAGCATTAATTTTGTAATCTTGTTTACAGATTTGTGACATCTTGAGGAATATAGTAAACACTTTATTTTTAAGTGCAGGGCAGACATTTAGTATTTCAAAAAGGCAGGTTTTGATGACATACACAAATTAGGGATTTAGGATAAGGGGGCAAGATCCAGAAAAGGCAGGGTGCCAATGACCAAAAAGGGTACTTACAAGGTAGCAAGACATTTATGGTACATCAATTGTAAATTAGAGGAATCGATGCAAAATTATTTTGCCTACATTTGTTCACATTGGAAAACTGTAAACATATGAAAAGAAGGTGTATCAGTTGTCAAAGTGATGCTTTTGTAAACAGAATGCGGAAGGTTTGTGATGGGGAGCAGAGTAGAGGTTATGATGGGCATGGATGAGGAAAGTAGGGGCACGGTGAGGGCCCCTCTGAAAAATGTTAAACTGGGAGTCTGCATACATGTTATTGCATGCTAAATGTAGGTTTTCATAGAGGTGGAATAAATTAGTAATCATTGGTGCTCTAGCTTTCTTATGGTGAATAGCTAAATTTGTGTTTTTTTGTCCATTAAGTAACATACAAATTTACAGACCAATCGCAAAATAAGGACTTCAGGCCCTTAGTAATACATTATATATAAACATGCTTGGAGACATTAATGATTTTGTGCATAAATGTCAAGTGTGAAGGATATTCCAACACATTTGTAGATTTTTTGTCTGCTCATTATAAATGCAAGCGATGAATGACCTTCATTTACCAAACAATTGATTCGATAGTCTTTACATTAATGCATTGTAACCTGCCAAGTGTAATGAATGGATATTTTGTTGCCTTATAAATTCAAGATCAAAGTAATATTGTAAGTGCAAAGCAACCCAATCATTATCTGTTCAAACTTTAGTAAAGTTTTTGAAGTTGGCGAATTTATGATTTTCTTTCTCAGTAAAATATTGATTGAGGGAATAGAAACATTTCATAAATCTGTGTTCGTGCATGCTGTTTTCTTTATGCTATTCTTAGCAGGGGTGAGAACAGGATGTACATCAGTAAATGGACAGCCATTCAACTCATGGCATCCCAAATTATGCTTATACAAGAAAGATATCTCCGATTATTATCATATAAGCAGGGCTGTCACAATGTGTCGATTATCGTGATATTGTGATATTTTCAATGTTACACTCTGACCAACATATCGTAATATGCCATTTTCACATTTAAATTGCTAAATAAAGCAAAAATTTGTGAAACAGAATTTCACAAGCATTTTTAGAATATTTGCAGCATATCTTGTATGCTTCCTTTAGGTGTTAAGTGTGATGGAATAAATGATGTTTGCATGCTAGAAAGCAGGCAGTCTTCCACAATGAATAATCGTAAGTCCGCGACATGGTGGTAGTCTTCCACAATGAATAATTGTAAGTCCGCGACATGGTGCTAGATCAAAAGTTTTATGTATAAGATAGACATGTGTGACTTATCCTTTAAAATAAAAAAGAGACAAACCTGATGTGTGTATGTTTGTTCTCTTTAACAGAGAGACAGCCTTGCTTGTCGATCCCAAGAATTCATCAGCTCACAGCAAGCAGTGGGTTGCCCTTGTTGTTGGTAAGTAGAAGACCTGATTAAGATGCTTGGATAGATTTTCATCGAATCATTTTTTTTCTGTATACTTTAGGAGATAGAGATGTGTAAATAAATTGATTAAACTGTGTCAGTACTCTTGAAGAGCATTTAATTACTGGCTGTACAATCAGTTGTATTAATTGCCTCACAATTTCTTTGTTTACTTTTGAAATTTTTTGCTTTTTCTTCAAGGTTTTTCAGTGTGGAGGTAATATTTTTTTAGATACTTATATTGATACTTTCTTAGTTATGCGATCATTTAGTGCACCAGTTAACCTTTGACCTTCGCCATCAAACATTGAGAATGTGCAGGTATACCAAAACGTTGATGAGGTGTTTTTTCATGGTTGTTGATATTCTGGACAAAATATTATGCTGGTATAAGTTATTGTTAATTGTGGAAGAATTCATTTAATGGTCCAACATTGTATCTTTTATGATAGAGGATTTTACGACTGTGACGGTAACATCTAGTATAGTAGTGTGGCATTATACATCACTTTCTCAAATCTTTTTCAACAGCTTTTTTCCTTCACACAATTTCTTTAGATTTTAAATCAGGCACTGCGCTTCATATGTTTCTGCTCTAGCACTCTCATGGCATATACAATGGTTTAAGTCATAAAATCTTTGCACATTTATTATAAAAGACAGCTGGTGAAATGTGTGAGGTTGGGATGTGAATTATAGGCCAATTTCATCCATTTCTACCCAAATTTGATCTGCATAATGGCTTACCAATTTGTGTTCCTTTTATTCCCCTTTCATGTAAGATAAATATGGTTGATTGCTTATTAAAACTGAATAAGTACACGTTAGTTAATTATTGGTAGTTTGCAGCCAATTAATTTATTGTTTTTTATGAAACGTGAACAGAAATGTGATATCATAGAAATTATTCCTCACAATTTGATTTCTTAAACATTTAACATTCTTAGTTACAATTACATTCTCAGCATGTGGAATGACTGAAACGTACAAAAACAATTTCAAGAAAGATCTTGAGCCGTCTTCCTTTGCATAACTCACAATTTTTAGCATATTAGATTATTATCAAACTGCTATAGCTTAGAACTTAGGGTTTATGATTATTTTGTTTCAGGTCATGAACTTGCTCACCAGTGGTTTGGCAACCTTGTTACAATGGTAAAGTCAATTTCACATCTTTTCTGGTATTTTATTGGGTCTTACATTTTCATTAATGGGAGAAGCTTTTTATGTGTTTATGTTTATTAAGTTTATCATTTATATCATCTGGAAAGTAATTTAATTGAAGAATTTCAATATTCAACTCAGTAAATTGAAAAAAAAAAAAAAAAAACCCTTTTATTTCTGATTCCTGTGATGATCTGTAGAGTTAAGGTTTGTTACATAGTTTAACTATGACAGTTTAAAGATTTACTTTAGGTTATACCTTACCTTCCATGCTATAAATATGCAATCTGATCCATGACCCGATTCTATTACACTTCTAAACCGACCTTTAAAATGTAGTAACCAGCCCAGCCCTGACCTGACCTCCATTATACCTCTTATATCCCTCACTTTTTTTCAGCGCATTGTTATCACAACACTGCTGGAACTGGTCTGAAAATACTTGCTAAAATTTTCACCCTTCTAATAATTTTCTATTCTGCAGCTCCACCGCACAGGTTTTTTATAGTTTCACCTTTGCTGCTTACCTTTAGGAGTTTTCTGAGGTAAGACAAGGTAGACAAGGGCCACGCCAATTCGTCGATCCGACTCGCAGGATTTTCCCATTAAGCTTACACTTAAGTTAGGGTGTTTTTACTTCCATCCCAAGCGGGTGGCTAGTTCGAGAGAGTCCCACTCTCGAGGCGGGCGTTTTAGTGAGTCCCACTCTCGAGGCGGGCGTTTTAGTCTCTAGAGCACCTAGTGTGCCTGTTTAGATGACCCCCTTTCCCAGGCCCCTCCCTACCACGAGGATAGCCTAGCGTTATACTATGCATTATATTAACATGTTAGGATACCTTCAGTACAGGTTCTTTTATGCATTGTCCCAATTTCTCATTTTGATTTGGGCGCAGAAGGTTGTAGTATCCACAGAGTAAGCAAGGAGTTGGCTTCTTTCAGCTCTAAGGAGCTACAGTTAGTACAAGAGAGCCTATTTTTTTTTTTACGTTACATTGTATTTCGTAACTTCATTTTTCTTGCTTACAGTTAGGACAAAGTTTTTAATTCATGAGCTCGATTTATAGGGCGCTAGAGGGACCATGCATACTGTAGGTCTCCCTGGCATCCCCCTTTCAGGAGAATTAACTGTTTCTTTTTACCCCACAGACACCAAGTTCACAGTGGTTCGTGTTTTCGACGTCACCCCTGTGTTTTTAAAGTTTTTACGTTACACGCTTTTTATCGGGATTTAAAAATTTATCAGATATAAAATTTTCTGTTTGTTTTGATGGTGTACCAAATTGCTGTGGCTTGCCTCATTATGTTTGACGTCTTCCGGGAGTTTTGGTGTAAGTTGATATATATATATATATTTATTTATATATGTTTATATATTTTTACTTTCACACGCTAAGAGGCGATATAGATTTAAATCATTATGGTCTCTGAAAGTCTCTGGTGAAGTTCCTTCGAAAGATTTTCTGCGGTGAACGTCATAGTTCCGCAAAAATTTACACCAGTATCATAGACTTGGAGGACAGGTCCCCAAGTGTCAGTGCTTTACGCACGCAGGATGTCCCGCTATGCGTCGTGTGTAAGCTCTTTGTTAAGTTACGTTCCGGAGACATCCATCTCACGTGCTACACGTGCAGATTATGCTGTGAGTCCAACCCGTGTACTCTATGCAGTGACTGGATTGCAGCCGCGTGGTCAGAGCATAGACTTCACTGCGACCAGTATTTTTTAAGAGCAGCCAAGAGGGCAGAGAAGCGACGGTTAGATAAACTGTCTTCGTCTTTTCTTCCTCTGCCGCCACCACCACCCAAGTCCAAGCTACAGCACCCTCCCAATAGGGAGGCGAGACCGCCGCCCACACTCAGCCTCCGCAGCTGAGTGGGCGTATGTTTACGTGTACACCTTTTGCGGCGGACACTGTGGCAGAGCCTAGCACTCCCCTAGCTTCCGTCCCCCTGGTACCATCCCCTCCTGAACGAGGCAGGACCCGCACGAGGGACACGAAATGGGATAGTACACAAGAGGACAAAGTCGACAGTACTAGTTGTCCTCACATACTTCTTCTTCTTCCTTACCTGAACCTAGGCGGAGGCAAAGGAAGCATCATAGGAGAGATCCTCTAGAGGACTCCTCTTTCATGGACACACTCAAGCAGACTCTTGAGACTCTGGTGTCCCAGACGATGGAACGGAGGCTGCCTTTCCTGCACCTGCCGCTGCTGAAACACAGCATCCCCCCGACCCTGAGGTCTTGGAAGAGGATGCCATCGACATCTATCCCTCGGGATAAGATGTTGACCTTGTGGATGTTCCAGACCCCTTGTGGAGACTCCGGACTCCGCCAGGGCACTGGACCTCCCTTCGCTACAGGGGTTGCTCCCTACCGCCCAGGTTCAAGCCATTCCCAGTGCCACTCCATTTTTTCAGACCGTACTGGATAGGACCCTCATACCCTACAGGATTACCGTACTGAGGTCCTTTCCTCCCCCCCGCCGTGGACCTCCTGTTACAGGGGGAGCAGATTGCCCAGCTTCTAGATTTCCTAGCACGGGAAATTAAGCTAGCGGTAGTAGAGACTCCTCTTGTAGAGACAGGCGCACAGTCTCTACCACACCTTTGCTGGCCGGACTCTCAGACTTGCTCCACGGGACAGTCGACCAACTTGCCTGAGTCTTTGCAAAGGTGGCCACGGAGAGGCGCGAGAATGTTCTCCCCCTTCATGGACTCTCTGATGCCACTCAAATGCACCTTCGGCGGCTGCCAACAGAAGGCCCGGACCTCTTCGCAGGTCACTTCCGAGATGTCCTGTCATGCCAGGCCTGCCGACAGGATGATCTTAGGAAGACTAAGAAGCTGTTAGCGAGAGCGAAGCCTTTGTCTTCTCCTCCTGCAAGTTGCCGGGCTCCAACCTCTGGAAGGGGCCGGGGTGCGGCTACCTAGCAACGGGCTCGAGCTTATCACTGTGGAACGACTGCGAAGCCGACACAGCTCCTTTCTCTCGCTAGGAGTCCACTCTGTGGACTGACAGAGTGAACATGGCAGAGAGCGGTTGACGCTCCTTTCCCTCTGCACGCAGAGCGAGGGCCTCTTCCTCACAAGGGTGGGGAAAGGGCAAGGGGCAGCCCTTTTGACCCATCCCGACGCCCCCATGGACAGGCGGTCCACATGCCAGGCAAGGAGAACACGATCGCATTTCTGTTATCTCTCCTCCAAGGAGCCCCCAAAGAATGGGCCCTCCTTCTGCAGGTGGCCAATCAATCTGGTTGACTTTTGGGCTCCCGAACGTAAATTTTTTTCATCCGTAGACAACCACAAGCTATTAACTTTTTGTGCTATGATTCCTGGGTCTGGAGGGTCGACGCATTTACGATCATGTGGCCCCTCTTCGTGGGCTACGCCTTCCCACCATTTGTGCTGGTTCCAAGAGTACTGGCCAAGGTGACGTATGATCAGTGCCACATGTTGCTTCTGGTAGCTCCAAGCCATCAACGACGCTGGCTGCACCTCCAAGGGCCCAGATAATATCCCCTATCAGTTTCTGAAACACCTCCCCATCAAGGCCACCACTATCCTACTCACCATCTTCAACCACATTTGGTCCTCACACTCCTTTCCCCCTATCTGGAGGACAGCTATTGTCATCCCCGTCCTTAAACCGGGGAAGGATAGCACCGACCCCACCAGCTACCGACCCATCGCCCTTACTTGCTGTCTCTGTAAAATTATGGAAAAGATCATTAATCAGAGACTAAACTGGTTCCTCGAGACCAACAGAATCCTCTCTCCTCACCAAAGCGGCTTCCAAAACGTCGCAATACCTAGACCAGTTAATTACGCTCGACACAGCTATCCGGGAATCCTTTGCAAAAAGGAACACCTCATTGCCATATTTTTTGACCTTGAGAAAGCTTTCGACACTACTTGGAAATACGGCATTACCCGGAAACTTCACACCATTGGCCTCAGAGGCCACCTCCCCATCTTTATTCAAAACTTCCTCTCACCCAGGCAGTTCCAAGTTCAGATTGGCCACACCCTCTCCAAGCCGTACCCCCAAGAAGAGGGCGTCCCCCAAGGCAGCATCCTCTCCCCACTCTCTTCAACCTGAGCATTAATGACATTGGGAATGACCTTGGCCCCAGCATCAAACGTGCCCTCTCGTGGATGACTTCACTATCTTCTACTCCTCCCCTAGCTTTCCTATTGTTGAAAATAGGCTCCAAACCAGCCTCAATCAGCTGCAAGTCTGGAGCAACAATAACGGTTTTAAATTCTCCAAAGACAAGACAGTCTGCATGCACTTTTGTCATTTCAACAACCTCCACCCCAACCCGAACTTTGTGCTCAATGGGAATCGATCCCTAAAGTTGAAAACACAAAGTTCCTTGGTCTAACTCTAGACCCCAAGCTCACCTACAAGCCACACATCACCAACCTGAAAGTAAAATGCAATAGCTCCCTCAACATCCTCCGACTGCTCTCCAACACTACTTGGGAGCGAACCGCTATGCTCTCCTCAAAATTTTCAGGCTCACCATTCGTGCCAAGCTTGACTATGGCAAAATTGTTTACTGTGTCGCTCACAACTCATATCTCAACCACATTAACACCATCCAAAATGAAGCCCTCAGGCTTTGTCTAGGAGCCTACAGGACCTCCCCAATTACTAGCCTTCATGTTGAAGCCAACTAACCCCCTTTCTACTTAGATGTAAAAGCTTAGCCTCTCCTATGCTTTTAGAGTCCTCACCAACACCCAGAACCCTGTTTACAACCTCATTAGGTACCCCAATTTCTCCTCCCTCTTTGATAGGACTAAAACCCTATCGCCTCCCTTCAGCTTATGCATTAAATCAGACCTCTTTCAACTTGGCATCAACCCCGCCACTCTCGGCACCTATTCCTGGCCCACTTTTCCGCCTTGGGCCACCCCCCTTCCTTCTGTCCACCTAGACCTCTCCACTTATAACAAAACTCAAACTCACCCTAATCTCTTCATCAATCTCACAACCAAATCAAAGACCAACTCTCAAATTACACCTCCATCTATACTGATGGCTCCAAGGAAGGCAACAAGACAGCTGCTGCTGCCATCATCCAAGACATCACCCTCAGTAGCAGACTTCCTGACCACTCATCCATCTTTTCAGCCGAGGCTAAGGCCATTCTCCTCGCCCTCAACTTTATTGAGTACTCTCCTCTTAGTCACTTTGCCATTTTCTCTGACTCAAAGGCTGTTCTTACTTCATTACTCAATCTTAAATGGGATAACCTCACCTGCCACCTCCTCCTCCGGAAACTCTTCTCTCCCACCCTCTGCAGGAAAAGTGTTCTTTTCTTCTGGATACCCAGCCATGTTGGCATCCCTGGCAATGACAGGGCTGATACAGCCGCTAAGCTTGCCCTTAACCTCCTCCCTTCCCCTTTTCCCAAAACCCTCTCTGACATCAAACCGCTTATTGCTTCTCTTGTTCGTGACCGCTGGCAAACCTTATGGAACTTCCAAATTGATAACAAACTCCATGTTATCCAGCCCACAATCCCGATCAAATCCACCATCAACAACCTTTCTCGTATCGACAACGTTCATATTACCCGTCTTAGAATTGGTCACACCCACCTCACTCACTCCCACCTCCTTATTGGTTCCCCAACCCCTCTGTAACAATTGCCACTGCATCCTCACAATCCAACACGTTCTCTTTGCTTGCCCCCTGTACAACCTTCCCAGAGCTTCCCTCGCTCCCCACAACTCAATTGCTGAGTTCTTCCAAAAAAATCCTCCAGATAAAATAGTCTCCTTCCTTCAGCATGCATCCCTCTACAACCATATTTAATTCTCCTCTTCCACCCCCTCTCTACTTTGTTTTTGTTTTACCCATGCACCTCCTCTCTCGATCACAGCTTTCTGGCTTTTGTTCTTGAATTTCTCTCATTCTTCCCCTGGTCTCTTTCCTTACTACCTCTAAAATGATCTGACCTCTCAGGCACAATTTGACCTTCGTTGTCGTGGTGCCGTTAAGACCTCATCAAACAAACAAACAACAACTGGTAGCTCCCAATTGGCCCGGCCAACTAATAATAATAATAATGATAATGATGAATAAGATTTATAACGCGCACATATCCATCCTAATGAATGCTCAAGGCGCCGTACATATAACAATAAAATTACAGATAAGTATACATGAACAATGAAATAAATGGACAGTGATTTGAAATGAACTATATATTTGAATAAGCATCACACATGAGATGGATTTTTATAAAAAAAATTAATGAGTTAAGTGGTCACCTGTGGTTCCCTCAGCTGCTCAATCTAATCGCAGGTTTCCTGTATGAGCTTACGTTCATGGACGACTCAGTCTCAATCTCGGGCTCTGGCAAACTGCACCACAATCCAAGAGCACACTATTTGATTGTGTGGCCTCTATCCGCGAATTCTTTGTGTCGCAAGGCCTTTCTGAGAAAGCTGCCCAAGTGGCAGCCAAAAGTCGGAGATCTTCCACTTTGGGGATGTATTCTTCAAGACTCGTAATGTTCAGAGACTAGTGCCGGAATAGATCGGTTTCTCCGCATACAGCGCCTCTTGGTGACATAGCAGACTTCTTATTGAGTCAGTTTAATCTGAATAAATCCATCAATACAGTCAAGGGGTTTCGGACAGCCATAGCAGCTATCCACCGGGGATTTCCAAATGGGTCGACTGCCACAGATGCGCGATCTCTGGAAGTATTACTTAAAGGAATGTTCTTACAAAGACCTCCAGTTTGAAACCTGGCTCCCCCATGGGAGATGCAAGTGGTTCTCGAGACACTCGCACGGACTCCATTTGAGCCACTTTCTGAGTGTCCGTTTAAGGAACTGACGATCAAAATGGTTTTTCCTCTCTCAGTAGCCTCTACTAGATACAGAGGTGCCGTTTACGCGCTTTTGCTCAAGGAAAGCCATATTTGCTTTGAATCTGCGGGTGTTAGACTCGTGCTCGATCCAGCTTTCTTGGCCAAGAATCAAATATTAGAGTTTTTACCGGAACCAATATTCCTTCCGTCGCTCTCCGCATTTTCTGACACATCTGAGGACAAGGTCTGGTGTTCTGTTCGGTGTCTCAAACATTATATAAAACGTAAGCAATCTACGGAAGGACGTTAACGCCTTATTGGTGTCTTTACAGAACCTGCATCGCACCGTTTCACATGATACGATTTCGCGATGGATTGTTCAGGCAATCACATACAATGAATCCGCGCTGTTCACAGAACAACCAGTTAAGGCACATCAAGTACGAGGCATAGCCACTTCAATTGCGCTTTGTGGTGGGGCTCCCCTCAGCAAGATTCTTCACGCTGCTATATGGAAAACACCAGCCACATTCGTCTCCACATATCTGAAGGATATACCAGACTACCAAGGTGGAGTGGCAAGGGCCGTTCTTTCGAGAAGAGGACCATCCCTTTCTTGAGGTGAATGTTCTTGTTTTTCTTATTCACGTTATCTCTTTTCAGTTACGATTCCTCTGTAATTCCTTTAATGTCTTAGTCATTACTAACGAATTTCAGCCACTGTTTTGTCTCATTTGATTCGTTTATTTTTCTAACAAATACTTTTTGCCACCGCTCAGGCATCTTTTATTACCGTTTATTTAAACTAACGAACCTTTGCCATTATTTAGACAATTGTTTGTTTGTAGTTTTACTAATTTAAAGTTTTACCCTCTATTTCGTTTTGTTCTTACTAACAAAATTTTGCCGCTGTTCAAGTAGCTATTGTTTAGTTTAGCTTTACGGACGGTTTTGTTTTCTTCGTGTTTAACTGACCCGCTCTGGTCCTGTGGCGAACCTGGTAAGTTTTCACCATAATGTATTGGGCGTTGTTTACAGTCTGTCTCTGTTCATTAACAGTTTCTGTTTACACGTGTTCCCAGATGACTAATCTATATTCTGTCGACATCGTACCTTGATTATTACTAACAGCTTTTCTCCTATTCCTTTGTTATGATTGGGAGTGGTTTACTGTGTGATAGTAATTCCTGTTTCGGGTTTTTGTTGTCCTTAAGAGGATAGGGACTCTAGTTCCTCAAATAGGATAGGACTAGTGCGAGTATTAGGACTAGCCTTTTGAAAATTGGGCTTCGACCTGAACTACTTTTCTTCCGATCCTCGGTTGCAATCTGATTGCATATTTATAGCATGGAAGATAAGGTATAACTTAAAGTAAATTTACTCGCTAAGCGTAGCGGGGATATTTACGAGAGTTATACTTATCTTCCATGCATCCTGGCTGCCTCCCCTCTCATTCAAGCCTCGGTGGAATGTTAAGTGAGGGATATTAGAGGTATTATGGAGGTCATGGCTGGGCTGGGTATTACGTTTTTAAGGTCTGTTAGAAGTGCGTTAGAATCAGGTCATGGACCAGATTGCATATTTGTAGCATGGAAGGTAAGTATAACTCTCGTGAATATCCCCACTACGCTTAGCGGGGTAAACTTAATTTAACTATGACAGTTTTGAAACTTACGTCATTAGATAGCTGTGATGGCGTAAGCTGTGAATGACCTTTGGATATCTTAAAATTCTTAAATATTGTTTAATCAATTAAACATTGACCTGTCTTATTTTGAGTCCAGTAGAAGATATGAGTTGTTGTGCATGAATATTCAAAATTTAAATTTTGGATGGGCTTTACTGTATGACATGGTGGCAAACCATCCCTAAGCAAAATCTTGCAAACCAGTTGGGTTGTTCTGCTCGTCCTTGTATGTTTAATATACTGAGGAAACTCTAGCTCTCACCCACTGGTTTTGGGGTTATTCATAATGATCAAACTAAACCTGGAATTGATAATGTTATACTAGAGATCTATAGGCTAATATGTTGGGACAAAAGAAAAGATTTAATACAAAATCTTGAACTCTTTTGATAGTAATCTGGTCAGATGCCTTGACCAGATATATTATAAGAAAGAGACATGATGCAATTTCTACCTTTTATTTTGATTATCCAGGAATGGTGGACTCATTTATGGTTGAATGAGGGTTTTGCTTCATGGATTGAATACCTTTGTGTGGATAACTGCTTCCCTGAGTACGACATTTGGACACAATTTACTACACAGGATTACACCAGGGCACTTTCTTCTGATGCTCTGAAGAACAGTCATCCCATTGAGGTGAGAAGGTTTTGTGTTTGTTTGAGGTTTTTATCTTTAGATCTCCTTTGCTTGGAATATTTACATTAAGACACTCATGGCCATTTTATTGACTAGTTGTGGAGCACTAGTTGGAGACCTCCCTCAGATCGTACCTGCGATGCTATAGTGGAAAGCTGAAGCTCTAACTGCTCTGCCACAAGCTAAATCCATCTGAGCCATCAGGCTCATAGAACCGGGGCTTATCCCCGGTTTTAATGGCACACGCGGATGAGAGTACGTGACTTCCCCTGGACAGGACATTAGTCCATTGCAGGTTAACTCCCTAACAATGCTGGTACTCATGTTACAGCTGAATGCACTGGAGCAAGTAGAGAAAAGTGTCTTGCTCAAGGACACAATGCAGCACTCACGACGGAAATTGAACCCTGTACCTTTTTTAATAGAGCATGAATCCTTAACCACTGAGTCACTCCTGCTCTGCTACAGAGGTCTCTTAAAGTTCAAGATGCTACCATAATTCTGGAGTCCAGGTGTGAAGTGTAGCCATTTTATTAGAAGTGGTATATTACCTGAATTTCTACCAACTTTTTTTCTGGTGATGAAGTCTGAGGTGTAAGGAAGATTACCTTCTGCCTTAATTTGCTTATTTTTATTGATAAATTTTGAGCCTCTTGTGAATACTTCTGCTGCACTAAAACATTTCAGTGTTGTCTCATCATAGTGTGGAAAATGTGTAAGCCTTTTTAAAAGCATTCCAGTGTGAGAAAGGTACTTGGACATAAGCATTTTACTGTGAGGAAGGTACTTGGACATAAGCATTTCACTGTGAGGAAGGTACTTGGACAAAGCATTTCAGTGTGAGGAAGGTACTTGGACATAAGCATTTCAGTGTGAGGAAGGTACTTAGACAAGCATTTCAGTGTGAGGAAGGTACTTGGACATAAGCATTTCAGTGTGAGGAAGGTACTTGAACATAAGCATTTCAGTGTGAGGAAGGTACTTGGACATGAGCATTTCAGAATGAGGAAGGTACTTGGACATAAGCATTTCAGTGTGAGGAATGTACTTGGACATAAGCATTTCAGTGTGAGGAAGGTACTTGGACATAAGCATTTCAGTGTGAGGAAGGTACTTGGACATAAGCATTTTAGTGTGAGGAAGGTACTTGGGCATGTCGAGGAGCCAGTAAAGACATTAGGAGACTTGGAATATGTTTTTGACCTATTGTTTCTTCAGATAATTAGAAATGAAATTAATTAAATAGTGTGTAAGAGTTTTCCAATGTTGTTTAAAAGTAAGTAAATTTACCAAACAGAACTGGACTATTTGAATCCTCCCCCTCAAAATGCATAGCTATTTTGAGATTGTTTCTGAGTGAAATTTGCACAGGCCTTTTAAACGTAATTACATCAGGGCCTGTCTGAACTCAGGGCCTGTTTGAACTCAGGGCCTGTCTGAACTCAGGGCCTGTTTGAACTCAGGGCCTGTTTGAACTCAGGGCCTGTCTGAACTCAGGGCCTGTCTGAACTCAGGGCCTGTCTGAACTCAGGGCCTGTCTGAACTCAGGGCCTGTCTGAACTCAGGGCCTGTTTGAACTCAGGGCCTGTCTGAACTCAAGGTCTGTCTGAACTCAGGGCCTGTCTGAACTCAGGGCCTGTCTGAACTCAGGGCCTGTCTGAACTCAGGGTCTGTCCCAACTCAGGGCCTGTCTCAACTGAATGGCTTAGGGGCTGCAGCTCAGGAGACTCACATTATCAATTATACTCAATCGATATAGTCTTCATTGTTAGAACCTACAATACAAAGCTTTTCATAATACTCTGGATTCTTGTGTGGCACATAGGTTTGTTGCACATTCATATAGTTTATTATACCCATGTTATTTCCTTCTGCCATGTACATTTTGTTGTTTGTATTCATGCAGGTTCCAGTAGGCCATCCTGCAGAGATTGACGAGATATTTGATCTTATATCATACTGCAAGGGAAGCTCCATCATCAGAATGCTGCATGATTTTATTGGAGATAAGGTAAGAATTTATGATGGCATAATCTCAGTAAAAGGTGATGCAACATATTGTGTGTTTTTATTCTGCTGGTTCATGTCATGGACGGGGTTTGCCTATCGAAATTGTGTGGGCATCACAACTCAAAATTTAGGTTGCAAAATGTGTAAAAACTGATTATCTTGGTGTCTGTATTGATGATAAACTGACTTTTTCCCCATCATGTGTCCAAAATTTTAAGTAAAGTTTACTATATTGTTTCGAGTTTATCATACATTTTATCTTTTTGTAATCTTAATGCTAGAGTTAATCTTTTTAAATCAATTATTTTATCACAGGTTCTTCATGCTGTACCTGTTTGGTATCATTTAATAATCTTACAGAAAGACAAAGACAGAATCAGGAAATTTTTAAAGTATATTTCAAAAATTCTTAACCTAAATTATCCCATGCTTATTGAAATTTTAAATGACAGGGCGAAATCAGAATTCATTGCAATGGTGACAAAAATCAACAAAGAACAAAACCATCCTTTACACAATACATTACAAAGTCATCTAGTACTTCTAAACAGAAACCTTCGAAACCCTAACATATTGCCAAAATACAGAATAACCGTCTACAAAAATTCATTCATTTACCGTGCGGCAATTTACTTACAGACATGAGAGTTAGAATTACTGTTTTAAACCTTTTATCTTAAATTTTTCTCCTTAATTATTTATTCATATTCTTTTATTTTCTGCTATGTGTTTTAATATGTATATGCATGTACTTTTTCCTTTTTACAAGTGTTTTAAATTTGTACTGAAATATATGATAATAATTGCAAGCACATTGTATCTAATCATTTGAATTAAACATTAATAGGGACGATAAATATAATGTTAAATCCAGAGTGAGAAAAGAAACCACAGGCATTGACTAAATAGTGCATGCTTAGATTTCTGTGAAAAATTCTTCCTGCCATTTGATAAAGCTTTCTGAACTTTGTTCTGGTTTCAATGCCGTCTTCTAAGTTTGTGTTGCATCTTTTTACTACTGCTGCGATGTATTATCCTTTCCCTGCAGGACTTCCGGACAGGAATGCATGACTATCTCACAAAGCACAAGTATTCCAACACATTCACTGAGGACTTATGGGAATGCTTGGCAAAGGCAAGCAACAAAGACATCAATGGCATCATGACCACATGGACCAAGCAGATGGGTTTCCCTGTGCTCAAGGTGTCTGCCACTCAAGAGGGCACGTCCAGAGTCATTCAGATCGAGCAGACCAAATTCAATGCTGATGGGCCAGCAAAAAGTATGATTTGAAAAATACTTGATAAGTTCAGCGGTCAAGAAAGTTAATCATATAAGAAAGAGGGCTTTTAAAAGACAAAAAATGGCAAAGAAACCTAAGTTCTTTCACCAGTGTTTCACAACTGGTTTATCAAGCAGCTATGGAGATCTCTATATTACCTGCGCTGCTGATAAAGGGATGGACAATACCTTAACTACAAACCTCCTTACCTACCTACCTACATACCATCAAAGTTCTGTTTTATTTGTGTAGAAATGTTTGATTGGTGTGGAAAGTCTTGTTAATAGGTTTAAAAAAAAAAATTATGATTACCTCACCAGATTCTAGTTTACTACATTTCTGAAAACCATATTCAGTGGGTTTCAAGCCACAAAATTATCAGGAGTAAATATAATAGAATACATAAAGACTGAGGTATGTAATTCTGGATGTGATGTTACAACTATTCAGATTTCAGTTGTTTCTACACAAATGAGACAGAATTTTTAAGTCAAAAATTTTCTTCATGGTATAAGGGTTTTGAATGTTATCTCAGCTGTTTTTATTGGTGAGCACGTGAAGCATATTGCGAACCTCTAGTGGCGATTTCGTCTTGCCGTCTGGCCATCCTCAGTTTTGCCTGAGATTTCCTCAGTTTTGCCTGAGAATTACTCTGAAAATGTTAAAGTTTCTTTAGAGTTCCTCAGAAAAAGTTTATTTTTTTTTAGATATTCTCATGGAAGGCTGGAATTCCCTTTTTAAATGTTTCAGTTTTTTAGACTCTTAAGACAGGTTGAAAACTAGTTTCCTTAAAAAGTCACCAAAAGATTTGATATTTCCTTCGAAGATAGCTGTAAGATGATACAATTTCCCAAAATTCTTTAGAGATTCTCAAGTGTCTGTCATAAACCCTTAAACCTCTTCAAAATATTTGTGCACTAATGGCTGTATCAGGCATGATTATTAAACTCAGCATTTATTATTGTGTTCGTTTGCATAAAGTTGCTACAGTATATAAACTGACAAGGCTTTTTGGTTCCAATGTGATAGCATCAAGAACATATGCGATCATGATGGTGTGTGTGTGTGTATGGGTGTGTGTGTATATGTATGCATGTGTATGTGTGTATGTATGTATGTATGTATGTATGTATGTATGTATGCATAGTGGGCAGGGCTTGATATGATTTTACTGAAAAGAGCTTGTAAGCATGATATCTCAAGAACAGTAAATTGGATTTATGTCATATTTTGTACACAGATAGCCCATGGTCTGTAGATGTGCATTATTGTTTTTGGTGGTGATGTCATGCACATTATTGAGTAGGCAGGTCTTAATGTAAAAATCTGAAATCTTCATTATGTAACAACCACAGTCTGTTTTGTTTCATATTTGGAATAATTATGATGTTAGCTGGTGTGTACATGTTCATGATGTAAAAATGTTGAATTTAATTAATATGCATAGTGGGTGGGGCTTAATATGATTTTGCCAAAAAGAGCTTGTAAACATGATATATCAAAAAAAGTATGAACTGGATTCACATGTGTGGTACACAGATAGCCCATGGTCTGCAGATGTGCCTAATATTTTTGGTGGCTGTTTCATGCATATTAATAAGTAGGAAAGGCTTATACTGAAAATTTTGAATAACTGATAAATGAGCAACTGTATGTCCGTTTTGCATTATATTGGGCATGATAATATTGTCGGTTATTGTGTACATGCTTATGTTATCAACAGATGTAATTTATATGCATGGTAGGCGTGGCTTAATGTGAAAGTGCTAAATGATGTAAACACCATACTGTACCTCATGAACGGTATTTAGGATTTATCCTATACAGTATGTCGTACACAGGTGGGTCATGGTCTGTACATATATTCTAATGTTGTGGTAGTGATGTTATGAATATTAATAAAACATTCATGAAATAGGATAAATGAGCAACTGTTTTGTCATCATACTTGCTATGATAATGTTTTTAGTTATTGTGCAAGTGCTAATGCTGTCAACACTTTTATTCATCTACATGATGGTTGTGGCTGATGAATAAATATCTTGGAACAAATAGTTCATGATATGCAATGACATGACAGTTAATACAAACTTTGCAAATTAATCGGCTTATGAAAAAATATAGCATCGGAACCACAACTTTTTTGGTTCTGGTTTGCTTAGTATGCCCAGTCAGGGAGTGTGACAGGATGTGACTGCATATGGACATAGGCAGGGATGCCATATGGGACATGGATGGGGGACATAGGATAGAATATACCATGTGGTATGCACTAAGGGCTATATCAGGCATGATTATTTGACTCCACCTTTATTTTCTTATTCAACAGTTCATTTGCATATAAGTTATTATAAATACTTTCATACATACTTTCATACATACTTTCATACATACTATGCTCAATCAGGAACTCATAGCTAGGATGAGACTTCTTTTGGAGCCTATGGGATGTCATGTGGGACATGGGGCGGGATGCCATGTAGGACATGGGGTGGGATGCCATGTGGAACAGGGTGGGATGCCATGTTGTGGAATGCCATGTTGTGGAACATGAGATGTCATGTGGGACATGGGATGTCATGTGGGACATGGGACATCATGTGGGACATGGGATGTCATATGGGACATGGGATGTCATGTGAAACATGAGATGTCATGTGGGACATGGGATGTCATGTGGGACATGGGATGTCATGTGGGACATGGGATGTTATGTGGGGGATGTCATGTGGGACATGGGATGTCATGTGGGACATGGGATGTCATGTGGGACATGGATTGTCATGTGGGACATGGGATGCCATGTGGGACATGTGGTGGGATGCCACGAGTAGCACAGTGTAACAGGTTGGGATGCCATGTGTGACATAAGGTAGGGATGTCATGTGGGACATGGGGCGGGATGCCATGTAGAACATGGGGTGGGATGCCATGTGGAACAGGGTGGGATGCCATGTTGTGGAATGCCATGTTGTGAAATGGGACATGGGATGTCATGTAGGACATGGGATGTCATGTCGAACCTGGGATGTCATGTGGGACATGGGATGTCATGTGGAACATGAGATGTCATGTGGGACATGGGATGTCATGTGGGACATGGGATGTCATGTGGGACATGGGATGTCATATGGGACATGGGATGTCATGTGAAACATGAGATGTCATGTGGGATATGGGATGTCATGTGGGACATGGGATGTTATGTGGGGGATGTCATGTGGGACATGGGATGTCATGTGGGACATGGATTGTCATGTGGGACATGGGATGCCATGTGGGACATGGGATGCCATGTGGGACATGTGGTGGGATGCCACGAGTAACACAGTGTAACAGGTTGGGATGCCATGTGTGACATAAGGTAGGAGGCTATGTGGGACATAGGGTAGGAGGCCATGGGGACATAGGATGTGATGCCATGTGGGACACAGAGAGGGATGCCATATGGGATATAGGGAGGGATGTCATGTGGTTCATACGGTTGGATTAATGTGAGACATGCATGTAGGATAGGGTGCCATGTGGGACATCAAGTGGGAAGCCACTGATGCAGGACATAAGGTGGGATGCTGTGGGGGACATAGGGAGGGATGCCATGTGGGACACAGGGAGGGATGCCATGGGGGACATAGGAAGGGCTGCCATGTGGAACATTGAGGATGTCATGTGGAACACTGAGGATGTCATGTGGGACATATGGTTGGATTAATGTGGGATGTAGGATGGCATTCATGTGGGACATAGGGTGGGATGCCATGTGGGTCATAGGGTGGGATGCCATGTGGGACATATGGTGGAATGTTATATGGGACATATGATGGAATGCCATGTGGGACATACTGTATGGTGGAATGCCATGTGGGACATAGTGTATGGTGGAATGCCATGTGGGACATGGGATGAGATGCCATGTGGGACATGGGGTGGGATGCCATGTGGGACATATGGTGGAATGTCATATGGGACATATGATGGAATGCCATGTGGGACATACTGTGCGGTGGAATGCCATGTGGGACATACTGTATGGTGGAATGCCATGTGGGACATGGGATGAGATGCCATGTGGGACATGGGGTGGGATGCCATTTTGGACATGGGATGGGATCCATGTGGGACATAGGATGGGATTCCATGTGGGACATATGGTGGAATGCCACATGGAACAAATGGTGAAATGCCATATGGAACAGATGGTTGAATGCCATGTAGGAGATATGGTGGAATGCCATGTGGGGCAAGGAATGGGATGTCATATGGGACATGGGGTGAAAAGCCATGTGGGACTTGGGTTGCCATGTGGGACTTAGTGTGAGAGGACATTTTTATAATTGGCTGGGTCATATGATATGGGTGTCAATTTGCTTGGGGATGCGAACTAAGTCCAAGTCTTCTTTTATATATGCAACAAACTTACTTGATAACTGATCTAATTGTTTAATATAATCATATTACCACAGAGAAGCCAGGATCATGTATTTTGTTTGATCCAGTATGAATGTTTTTTATTGCAGTGCACATAAGTACTCAGGCTCATACATATTTATATTTCAAGAAATGCAAACATAATTCAATGAATTTAAGACAAACATGCTGCAAGACCATGCCTTCACTCACATTAATAATCTGGTTTACCCTCTTATGTGCAGTTTCATTTCATTGACTGCCAATCAATGTGAAAAATGATTTTCATATGTGTTACTCACATTGCCCCTCTTTTACATATGTAGGTACGCCCTCAGTGAGAAAAAAAGCCAAAGTTTGATAGTTTCTTTAACTTGCACAGTGTTTAATAATGCGTGGATATTGTGACATTTTTTCACTAGCTTAAGGTGTATTCTAGTCCATGTGAGCTTTCCTTTTGTGTCAATTGATTAACATGTACATTGTTAAATAGGCACAACAAAGACTGTGATAAATCTTTTTACCCACACTGTTAATGGAACACCATGATTTAGGACAGTAACGATAGTGACCAACATGTCATACCATTGTTTTGGTTCACATGATGTATACACAGCCTCATTTGCATTCTGATACTTCTTTAATGCATTATTACATCTCTTTCGTTTGATGTATTCTTGTGCTTTTGGCCAGTAGACATTACCTCCCTTTGTTGATTTTGATATTATTCCTTTTTTGCTAGTGGCGAAGCACAAGTACGGAAATAGGCCACATCCACCATAGCAACGTGGTAACTTGGTAGGGAAAACAAACCTTAAATCTGCAATCATACATGACCAATGCATTGACATTTAGATGTTCATGTTGCCTGCTACAAGCTTTGATCCATTTAGGTCACTTCTCCAGATCTCCAGAGTTTTTAGCAAAAGGAATAAACACAATTTTGTTTGCTAACCATTCTGGGTAATGGAAATTGGATTTACAAAGCCTGTAGGCACAACTTTTGTTCACCAACATGTCGTCAATCAGTCTGTGTGTGCAGAAATTTGTTTTGTGCAGTATATTGCATTGACTGCATGAGCGCACGCAGCTAGCTAGCTGTACTGTACCAGTACGGCATATAATTTTTGCCCCACTTAGTTACACAGATTTTGTTGCTAAGCAAACTCATGTGCTGATTGGTTGAGAAAGCTGTCAATCAAAAAACTTAGAGTTAATTATTGTATTTCTTACAAGTGAGCTTTGATAAACCAATTTCTTATTTCCATATGTGTTTACCTCCTTCTGTTTGGGTTTTTAAGTAGCTGCATATTCTTAAGTGTAAGAAGTATTTATATCTGTTTATTTTGGTTCATGTGTGTTCCTCATTTCATTGGTGTAAAGTCAACAGCCCAGATTAGCGGAAATATGTTGCCTTTTACCCTTAATTTACATAGAGTCATTTATTAAAATTCTCCTCTTTTTGCTTGCGTTTGTATAAAAGTACACCCTTTATTTGAATACCAACAATTTTGTTTTTTGATTTAATTAGATGACGGCTACCTTTGGAAAGTTCCCATTAGTATTGCCACCAGTGCTGATCCAACAAAGGCTGCAGTGAAAGTAGTCATGGACAAACCTTCCATGACAGTAACTATTGAGAATGTCAAACCAGATCAGTGGGTAAAGGTGAGCAATGATGAGAAATTTGAAGCAGAACGTTAGCAACTATTAATAGCACAGCTTTTGGATCATTGCTTTAAACAAAACCAACAAAATACTGTACATTTATTGAAGTTTATGGAAGCGATGAGCGATTGGCAAATGCATTGGTTGCAGTGAAAGGAAGTATCTTTTCAAAATAATTGAATTTCTATTATCAAATCCTTTAAAATTATTTTAAAGGATGTCTTAATGATAATCTGAACCCAGTAAGGTCCAAATACAATTCTTCCAAGAGGAGAATTCTCTTTGCTTTTAGGTCAGATGCTGGCACTGTGGGAGTTACTTGGTGGGAGGTATCTGCTACCCCTGTGGTAGTCATAGCTGATGTTTGTGAGAGGAAGTTCCAAAAGTTGCTTTAGCAATGTTATCCTTGAAGAAGTTGCTCTAACCTTATGGGTCTGTGTTTAGCCATGTGATTGTGACTTCAGGCTATGGGAGATACACCTGCACTGCAGTATTTTTGCCTTGTGTTAACTCTAGTTCCATAAGTTTCCTTCATTCAGACTGCTATTTGGAACTATGTAAGAGTTCCTCTGTTAAGCTGAGTGTCAACTATGAATACAAATTGAAGCGTCTTTTGAGTAAAGAAAGAATTTTTTTTCCTAATTCTCTTTGCAAGGTATATATAAATCAGAGAGAAAACTTTGATCTCCAGATTTAATGCATTTCAGTGTTCAGTTTGATACTTTTTGATCTTGTAAGTCGAAAGTATCAGTTAGAAGAAAATAATGATTTATATTATTTGTTGCCCTTGTGTCAATTGTATTGAATGTTTGGTGCATCTTAACCTTTTGATATCTTACTCAGCTGAATCCAGGCACTGTGGGGTTCTATCGAGTGCACTATTCCAAGGAGATGTTGAATGCCTTGCTCCCAGGTATCAGAGATCGTACCCTCCCTGCCAGAGACAGACTGGGTATACTCACAGACCTCTTTGCGCTGGTGAGTATAAAACATAGTTGCTCTGATGTTCAACTGGTTATCAACAATAGTATTTGTGACATAGGTTAAATAAAGCATTGTCAGTGTACTTTGTTTCCAACTGTCAACAAGGCAGAGGTATTACTGCTGTAAACTTGCATTCTTGATTTTTTGCAGGATTTCAATGTGACAAATGATCATTATTTTGGTTCATAAGAAGCACTTGAATATGCAGTTTGACATAAACAGTGAATGTTTGGCCTAACTTTGGATTAAAGCATCACATGACTATTGCAGTTTTTTCCAACCTTGGCAATATGAAAAATACTGCTATTGTTAAAATCTTTATACCTTTTTTGTGTTAATATTGGGAAGAAAAAAAACTTTTCTAAGCGGAGGATCAACCCCAGCCTCCTACAATCATAAGAGGATGGTCAACCCTAGCCTCCTACAATCAGAAGCAGATATCAACCCTAGCCTCTTACAATCATAAGCGGAGGGTCAACCCTAGCCTCTTACAATCATAAGCGGAGGGTCAACCCTAGCCTCCTACAATCATAAGCGGAGGGTCAACCTTAGCCTCCTACAATTACAAGCAAAGGGTCAACCCTAGCCTCTTACAATCATAAGCAGAGGGTCAACCCTAGCCTCCTACAACCATAAGCGGAGGGTCAACCCTAGCCTCCTACAATCATAAGCGGAGGGTCAACCCTAGCCTCCTACAATCATAAGCAAAGGATCAACCCTAGCCTCCTACAATCATAAGCGGAGGGTCAACCTCAGCCTCCTACAATCATAAGCGGAGGGTCAATCCTAGCCTCCTACAATCAGAAGCGGAGGGTCAACCCTAGCCTCCTACAATCAGAAGCGGAGGTTCAACCCTAGCCTCCTACAATCATAAGCAGAGGATCAACCCTAGCCTCCTACAATCATAAGCGGAGGGTCAATCCTAGCCTCCTACAATCAGAAGCGGAGGGTCAACCCTAGCCTCCTACAATCATAGGCAAAGGGTCAACCCTAGCCTCCTACAATCATAAGCAGAGGATCAACCCTAGCCTCCTACAATCATAAGCGAAGGATCAACCCTAGCCTCCTACAATCATAAGCAAAGGATCAACCCTAGCCTCCTACAATCATAAGCGGAGGGTCAACCTCAGCCTCCTACAATCATAAGCGGAGGGTCAACCCTAGCCTCCTACAATCATAAGCGGAGGGTCAACCCTAGCATCCTACAATTACAAGCGAAGGGTCAACCCTAGCCTCCTACAATCATAAGCAGAGGGTCAACCCTAGCCCCCTACAATCATAAGTGGAGGGTCAACCCTAGCCTCCTACAATCATAAGCAGAGGATCAACCCTAGCCTCCTACAATCATAAGCAAAGGATCAACCCTAGCCTCCTACAATCATAAGCGGAGGGTCAACCTCAGCCTCTTACAATCATAAGCGGAGGGTCAATCCTAGCCTCCTACAATCAGAAGCGGAGGGTCAACCCTAGCCTCCTACAATCATAAGCAAAGGATCAACCCTAGCCTCCTACAATCATAAGCGGAGGGTCAACCTCAGCCTCCTACAATCATAAGCGGAGGGTCAACCCTAGCCTCCTACAATCATAAGCGGAGGGTTAACCCTAACCTCCTACAATCAGAAGCGGAGGGTCAACCCTAGCCTCCTACAATCATAAGCGGAGGGTCAACCCTAGCCTCCTACAATCATAAGCGGAGGATCAACCCTAGCCTCCTACAATCATAAGCGGAGGATTAACCCTAGCCTCCTACAATCCCTTTTTCTCTTTCGACCCCATTTCAATGATGGGACATAACTTGGACCTGCAAGTTTTAACAGTCACTTTCATTATTTAAGCGGGGTACAAAGAGTGAGGAAAAAGGGTCAAATACTTTTGTCCATGATTGTAGGTACTATGTTATACTTGAAAATAAATATTAAAAAAGATAAACAGAAATGAGTAAATGCTAGGAACATAAAGTAGAAATTAGTATGTGTCTAATGCATTCTTATGACAGATATGACAGCCATTTAAGAACCTATGCAAGTATGTCCACAGGACACATACTATTATTTTACATTCTCACCAAAATATTTCTTTTACTTACCATTAAAGACCTGGGAATAAGCACCAGCCCCAATGGCTTAAATGGATTTAACAACTTAACTACCATCAAAGATTGTATGTATCAAGCCATACCCACATTGTGTTCTAGGAAGGCAAGTGTTCAGTCATATCTGATACACAGTTGTGAATGATGGTATGGTTTTTCTAATAGGCAAAAGCAGGTCAAGCATGCACAACTGAAGTTCTGAGTGCCTTGGAAGCCTTTGAGAATGAGACCAACTACACGGTGTGGACTGAGATAGGCACCACCTTGGGCTCCTTGTCAGGCTTGTTGCTCTACACCAACTTTGGTTATCTCCACAGTGCATTCTGCAAGAAACTCTGCTCCACGATTTACGAGAAAGTCGGCTGGACTGCAAAAGACGGTGAAGGTGGGTCAATTTCATCTCCATTTCATAAAGGATTTCATATTAAATTGACAGAATCGTAGGACTTACCCTTGCATGCATTTCTGAGAAGTGCAAGAACAGACCTGAATAAAAGCCATGGTTTCTACAGATATAACCATTTTGAGGAAATAGAGATTTAAACAAAATAGTGAGCAAGATATAGATAATGTGGTCAAGTTTTACTGTGCAAGTGCAAGTCTACATTTCATATGTGGCCAAAGGTTAAAAATGGGATTTCCGACTAGTGTCCACTCAAGATGAAAATAGTTTATGGCAGATGATAGGAATTTGTTTCTTAAACTCAGGACGTGTGGTGTCAAGAAATGTTTGTATTTCTTTTCAAATATGGGTCTCATTCAGGAACAATTTTTGAGAAATCTTACTGGCTTGATATCTCTATCATGATTGTGGGTTATCAGTGGTGTTCAGCCTTGATTATGCAGCAATGTGTAAGAAGCATGTTTTTGTTTTACCCATGCACCTCCTCTCTCGATCACAGCTTTCTGGCTTTTGTTCTTGAATTTCTCTCATTCTTCCCCTGGTCTCTTTCCTTACTACCTCTAAAATGATCTGACCTCTTAGGCACAATTTGACCTTCGTTGTCGTGGTGCCATTAAGACCTCATCAAACAAACAAACAAACTATGTCATTGGTTTTCATCAGGTCACCTAGATGCCATGTTGAGAGCTTTAATTGTGGCATCAATGGGTAAACACGGTCTCCCTGAGGCAGTGAAGGAGGCACAGCGCCGCTTCAAGGAACACAGCTCTGGTGGAGAAAAGCTCCCGGCAGATCTTCGTGGACCTGTGTATTTCACCGTCTTAAGGCATGGAGATGAAGCCATGTTTGATCAAATGCTGGATGTAAGTTGCCATTTTCTATTTTCAGATTTTAATTTTTGGTCATAGACAAACTAAATAGGTTTTACAGAATTGAAATATTTCCAAGAACACTTACGAATCTTTGCCCAGTAAGGCTAATGATTATTTGTGGGCTTGATGCACACATTCTTGTCCAAGTGACTTGTAAGATGCTGTTAATCCATTACCTTGGATAGAGGGGAATTAGGTTTTGGTAATGTTTATCTTTCGTCATACCCACAAGAGGATGGATAAGTAGTACAAACGAAACTGTTTTGGTTTACCGACTGGGCTCCACAGCTGCAGGCCGTGCTACAAAGTCATAACAAAAAGAACAAAGATATACAAGCATGAATGAACGAGAAACAAGCATGGACGGACGGGGGAGGGGGGGGGGGAGGGTTGGCAAAGGCCACAGGAAAACAAACCCGACAACAGTGAAGGAACACACAACACCAGTCAGGGGACACAACAAGTGAAAACATGAACACAAAGGAGTTGTTTCAGAGCCACCCCATTCTAGGAAAAACTACAAATAGCTAACTACAAGCAAACACCATACCAAAAGTTCCTAGGGTGGAATGAAAATACATTAACTAGAAAAATATACTAGAATGAAGGACTAGGCCAAAGAAATAGCTAATTAAGATTTTCCGAAAACGGGCCTTTTACTTTTAATAAGGTGATAGATATTCGAGAGGATCAAATGTTCTTTATTAAAACAAATTTAAAAAACAGGTTTATCAGTGGTGAGACAGTTTTTACATTATTTGCTAAGGAGTAAATCAATACGAGATTGAACATTGGGGAGGGAGTGAAGGCCAACAAGTGCTAGTGGTGAAACCCAACGACATATGTCGAAAATGATAAGTAATAAGTGATATATGATTTACATCTCTTTATAAGGACATCATAAACATGTAAGTCAGTACTTCAATGGTAGTTTTGGAGTGTATTTGAACTATTTGGTAGTTTTGTTCCCACGCTTACATTGCGAATTGTATTTCTGTTTTACAGCTGTTCAAAAAGGAGGATCTTCACGAGGAGAAGGAGCGCATCATGCGCAGCCTAGGAGCCGTCACAGACCCCAAACTCATCAAACGTGTCTTGGACTTTTCCATTTCTGTATGGGATTTATGTTTTTACTTTATTTTTAGTGTATGAAGAAAGATCAATAACTGGCTTCAGAGAAGAAAATTACTTTTTTGATTTTTAAACTATAACTATGCATTGTTTATCAACATGATATGACCACAATAGATACACATATTGCAACACATGACACAACAATCACAGATCAATTAAACATAACATGAACTGTTAAGCAAAGTTCAAAATCAATATTCAATAAAATTCTGTTGTAGCTTACGACGTGTTAAGAGCATTATGATTTCCTTTCTGTTCTGTCAAACTTTCCATTCTGATTATACTCGTACACTCACTTTTCCACCTAAACTTTTGCACCTTTTTCATTTTCTGGCTTTTCCTCTTTGTGGATGGGTGGCTGCTTTTGCTAAGATTGTTCCTTTATATTTTTTCCCTCCCGTTGTGACCAGGCCTACACGCCCTTTTCGGTATTTGTACAGTGGTTGTCATGAGGGTTCGCGTTAACAACAAATTTGCTGTATATTGCGCTATGGCTGAAATTTCTTACGACACAGGTTGTACCTGCGTAGTAAGACTTAGATATAGCATGTGAAATTTTACGCCAGAGTTTTTCATTAACTTAAATGAAAATCATGAAGATCTTACCTCTCTAATGCGATGGAAAGTTTTACTTCACACAAAAAAGATTTTGAATTACTTATAAATAAAAGAAAAATGACACAACTATGAGACTAACGGCCGAATGATTCAACATGCCCGTAGTGCTGTACATAAACACATAAAGGCTAGTACATAGGCCCTATACATGATGTACGTACACTGTACAGTGTACATGAAAGTTTTTATGTTGTTCTGAAAGCAGGCTGTCAGTTGTCAACGATATTATTAGCAGGGATTTTACTTTCCTCTTGTATTGTATTGATCGTGTATCTGTGAAGTGATCACAATCTGCAAGTCAAGTTACTATACTGTAAAGAAGTATTTGAATAGTATATTATCGTTGACAATTGGTCAAAGTTCACTAAAATCTCATGAAAGTTTGGATATGATAAACAAAAGTATTTTTCTATTTTTGTTTGGATTGATAACCCAAATTTCATTATTCAACAATCAACATTATACAAGGATTGGGTATGAACTTTTTCTTAATATTTTCTATGATAATAATAGTCTGATTTTTTAATGTTTTTGGTATTTGAAGAGCAATTTTCATTCACTTTAGTGAGGCAGGCATACCTACACAAGTGTGTGTTATTAGTTCTTGCAAGCTTCGCTATCGCAGTGTCCTGTACATTACGCAGTGCCCTGTACATACGACGGCGAATTTACAAAATACGCTGAAAATCAAGGGCTTGTCGTTACCAAATATGCCAGACAAAAAATTATAACGCAATTTCTGGTTGTCGTATAGTAGTTCCGTGACTAGTTTTCTAGTTGCCTCGGGTCTCCTGGCCCTTGGTTTATTTTCCAACATGACCAAACGGTTCTGCCTTGACCTTGACTCTCCTTCCCTCCCTGTGACCTGCTACCTCCATTGATCATTCCTCAGCCCCAGTCCTCCAAATTTCATCATTCAGGCCACCAACAAACAAGAGTTTCAAAAGAGTTTCCTCCTTCCTCATCCACAAGATGCTTCACGGCCTTGTCAGTAACATCCCCAGGGTTTCTACTCTTAGATCCGGCGATCTCCTGGGGCACTGCACCAGGGAAACTCAAGCCACCACCCTCCTCACCACCAAAACCCTAACTAATGCTGGTATCACATAACAGACACTCCCCACCATTCCCTGAACTCCAGCAAAGGTAGCATCAGAACCAGGGACCATGCCTACTCCTTCAATGAAGATCTCATTGAGGAACTTGCCAGCCAACATGTCACTGAGTCCCATCGTCAGTACAATTAAAACTCACTCACATGCCCAAGCCGTCCCCACCTGGCTCTTCTTAAGCCCATCGCCTTTGCCATCAACCCAACCATACCCATTACACAAACCACCTCCACCACCACTTCTCCCCCCAACCTTCCTTCCTTTTTTTAACCCCCGCCTCTCGCAGTCCTCTACCCCAACACCTCGAATGCCATCAAACTCAAGCCAGCCTGGCCAACAAACAAAAAAACGACAAATCAACAAACAGCCCACCATCCAAACTCACATGTATGACACTGAAGAGAACATGGATTATTCGATCACTGAACCCACCGAACATACTTCTCGTCCAATTTTTAAAAAACAACCGCTACCAAAGAAACAAGGACAAATCCAAAGAAAAAACGAGCCAACCTTAACACAACAGATCTTCCTCCAAATAACCCCCCTCCCCCGCCTCCTTATGGCATACAACAAACAATTACAATAACGCTCACAACATTATATAATGGAACATCAGGAGCCTCAAAGCCAATTTGGAAGAAATTGACCTTCTGGCCACCACCTTCAACACGATCATCTTCTGACTACAAGAAACTGTCCTGAAAACCACTGACCATTATTCCCTCAATAACTTCTCTTGTGGGGGCATCTCCATTTTCATTAGACATGATATCCCACACAGCCCTGAACATATGAACACCGACCTTTAGGCCATCTGCATCTCTATCACCCTCCACAAAACCTTCACTCTTTGCAATATCTATCTTTCCCCCCAACATTTTGCCAACCAGCCTTAACAACCTCATCTCTCCCCTCCCCTTTCATCCTTCTTTGTGACTTCAACGCCCACAACCCCCTATGGGGCTCCAATACCACCACCCGCAGAGGCAATCTCGTCGAAAACACTCTTCAACAGCACAGCTTCTTTCTACTCAACACTTAACTCCCGACCTACCTTCAACCTGCCACAGGCTCCCTCACCTGTATGGACCTGTCTATTTGTTCCCCCCAACCTCCTTGATTTTAGCTGGAAGGTCACTGCTAACCTCTGTGGTAGTGACCTTACCCTTTCTTAATTCACTCAAACCTCAAACCCCCACAGATCACACCCCCAAGTCAAACCTTAAAAAAGCCAACTCTGGTCCTTTTTCGAAAACCTCTGCAACTCACACCATCTCCTCAAGGGTGAGGATTCCATGTCAAACTTTAATAACATCCTGATCAACATCGCCACATACTCCAAAACCTCCACCCCACCCCCCCCCCCCCCACCGCCCCACCCCCACCCCAACCTCTAATTCAACGATGACTGCAAAACTGCCATCAAGAACAGGAAAAAAACCCTCAGGAACTTCAAAACAAATCCAACCACTCACAACCTCAACCTCTTTCGCATCAGCCCTGCCAAAGCCAGGCGCAATATCAAGGACAGTAAAACCAAGACTTGGAACAACTTAATCTCTTCTCTCACCACCAACACCCCCACCAAAAAGATTTGGAGTATGGTAAACAGCTTCCATGGCAGGATGGGTAAGTCTCCCATCTCTCCTGGAATGGTAATCTTCTTACTGGGAAAAAGGATATCGCTAACCGCCTCGCCGCCTCTTTTATCAGCATCTTGTCCTTGGCCAACTACCCAAATGCTTTTAAAGCCAAAAAAGCTTGCGACGAAACCCGGAATATTGATTTTCCCTTTGACAACACCAAGAGCTACAACACTCCTCTCACCCTATCTGTATTAAAGCAAGCCATCCATGATGCTGGCTGCACCTCCAAGGGCCCAGATAACATCTTGTACCAATTTCTGAAACACCTCCACAACAAGGCCACCACTACCCTTCTCACCATCCTCAACCACATTTGGTTCTCACACTCCTTGCCCCCTATCTGGAGGACAGCTATCATCACCCCTTCTCCAAACCGGGAAAGGACAGCACCGACCCCTCCAGCTACCGCCTGATCTCCCTCACATGCTCTCTCTGTCAAATTATGGAAAGGATCATCGACCACAAACTTAACTGGTTCCTTGAGACCAATAGAATCTCCTCCCCTCACCAAAGCAGCTTCCAAAAACGTCACAATACCTTGGACCAGTCGATCATGCTCAACGCCACTATCTGGGAAGGCTTTGCAAAAATGGAACACCTCATTGCCATCTTTTTCGAAATTGAGAAAGCTTTCGACACTACTTGGAAACACAGCATTACCCGCAAGCTTCACACCATCGGCCACAGAGGCCACCCCATCCATCTTTATTTAAATAAGGCAGCATCCTCTCTCTCACTCTCTTCAACCTGAGCATTAATGACATCGCGGATAACCTTGACCCCCAACATTAAACATACCTTCCACGTGGATGACTTTACCATCTTCTGCTCCTCCCCTAGCTTTCCTATTGTTGAAAATAGGCTCCAAATCAGCCTCAACCAGCTGCAAGTCTGGTGCAACAATAACAATTTTAAATTCTCCAAAGACAAAACAGTCTGCATGCATTTTTGTCATTTCAAGAACCTCCACCCCAACCCGAACTTTGTGCTCAATGGCAATCTTATCCCTAAAGTTGAACACACAAAGTTCCTGGGTCTAATTCTAGACCCCAAGCTCACCTACAAGCAACCCATCACCAACCTAAAACTATAATGCAACAGCTCCCTCAACTTCCTCCTACTCCTCTCCA
This sequence comes from Chiridota heheva, assembly GCA_020152595.1. Taxonomy (NCBI): domain Eukaryota; kingdom Metazoa; phylum Echinodermata; class Holothuroidea; order Apodida; family Chiridotidae; genus Chiridota; species Chiridota heheva. The sequence goes on from JAIGNY010002171.1 coordinate 1,338,774, forward strand.
ACACCACTTGGTGTGCGAACCGCTATGCTCTCCTCAAAACTTTCAGGCTCACCATTCGTGTCAAGTTTGACTACAGCAGTATTGTCTACTGTGTCGCTCACAACTCATACCTCAACCACATCCAAAATGAAGCCCTCAGGCTTTGTCTAGGTGCCTACAGGACCTCCCCAATCACCAGCCTTCATGTGGAAGCCAACGAACCCCCTCTTTCTACGTAGATGTAGAAAGCTTAGCCTCTCCTATGCTTTTAGAGTCCTCACCAACACCCTGTTTACAACCACATTAGGTACCCCAATTTCTCCACCCTCTTTGATAGGACTAAAATCCTATCCCCTCCCTTCAGCTTCGCATTAAATCAGACCTCTTCCATCTAAGCATCAACCCCGCCACTCTCGGCACCTTCTCCTGGCCCACTTTTCTTCCATGGGCCATCCCCCTCCCTTCTGTCCATCCGGACCTCTCCACTTATCACACAACTCAAACCCATCCTAACCTCTTCATCAATCTCTACAACTAAATCAAAGACCAACTCTCAAATTACACCTCCATCTATACTGATGGCTCCAAAGAAGGCAACAAGACAGCTACTGCTGCCGTAATCCAAGACATCACCCTCAGTAGCAGACTTCCTGACTACTCATCCATCTTTTCAGCCCGGGCTAAGGCCGTTCTCCTCTTCCTCAACTTTATTGAGTACTCTCCGCTCAGCCACTTTCTCTGACTGAAAGGCTGTTTTTACTTCTTTACTCAATCTTAAATGGGATAACCTCACATCCCACCTCCTCCTCCGGAAACTCCTTTCTCCCACCCTCTGTAGGAAAAGTGTTTTTTTCCTCTGGATACCCAGCCATGTTGGCATCCCTGACAATGACAGGGCTGATGCAGCCGCTTATCTTGCCCTCAAGCTCCTCCCTACCCCTTTTCCCAAAACCCTCTCTGACATCAAACCGCTTATCGCTTCACTTGTTCGTGACCGCTGGCAAACATTATGGAACTCCCATATTGATAACAAACTCCATGTCATCCAGCCCACAATTCCGATCAAACCCACCATCAACAACCTCTCTCATATCAACAACCTCTCTCATATCAACAACGTTCATATTACCCGTCTTAGAATTGGTCACACCCACCTCACTCACTCCCACCTCCTTATTGGCTCCCCCCAACCCCTCTGCAACAATTGCCATTGCACCCTCACAATCCATCACGTTTTCCTTGCTTGTCCCATGTACAACCTTCCCAGAGCTTCCCTCGCTCCCAACAACTCAATTGCTGAGTTCTCCAAGAAACATCTTCCGGATAAAATTATCTCCTTTCCTCATCATGCTTCCCTCTACAACCATATTTAATTCTCCTCTTCCAACCCCTCTCTACTTTGTTTTTGTTTCAACCATGCACCTCCCCTCTCAATCACAGCTTTCTGACTTTTTTTTCTTGAATTTCTCTCATTGTTCCCCTGTTTCCTTTCATTCCTACCTCTAGAATGATATGACCTCTCAGGCACAATTTGACCCTCGTCGGGGCGCCGTTAAGCCCTCATCAAACAAACAAACAAACATTATTCAAAACTTCCTCTTACCCAGGCAGTTCCAAGTGTGTATTGGCCACACCCTCTCCAACCCCTACCCCCAAGAATAGGTGTCCCCCAAGGCAGTATCCTCTCTTCAACCTGAGCATTAACAACATTGTGGACAACCTTGGCCCCAACATCAATTGTGCCCTCTACGTGGACGACTTCACCGTCTTCTACTCCTCCTCTAGCTTTTCTCTCATTGAACATAGGCTCCAACTCAGCCTCAACCGGCTGCAAGACTGGTGCAACAATAAGAGTTTTAAATTCTCCAAAGACAAGACAGTCTGCATGCACTTCTGTCATTTCAACAACCTCCACCCCAATCCGAACCTCATGTTCAACGGCAATCGCATCCTTAATGTTGGCCACACTAAGTTCCTTGGTGCGGGCCCCCACACTCTCCTCAAAATCTTTAAGTTCACCATTCATGCCAAGCACGACTACGGCAATATTGTCTACTGTGCCGCTCACAACTCTTACCTCAATCACATCAACACCATCCAAAGAGAAGCCCTCAGGCTTTGCCTGGGTGCCTACAGGACCTCCCCCATCACCAGCCTTTACATTGAAGCCAACGAACCCCCCTTCCTGCTAAGGTATAGAAAGCTTAGCCTTTCCAACGCTTTTAGAGCCCTCACCAACACCCAAAACCCTGTCCACAACCTCGTTAGGTATCCCAATTTTTCCACCCTTGATAGGGTTAAAATTCTATCCCCTCTTTCAGCTTATGTATCAAACCTGACCTCCACCATCTGGGCATCAACCTCGCCACTCTTGGCATCTTCTCTTGGCCCACTTTTCCTTCCTGGCCAAGTTTCCCCCCTCCCTTCCATCCACTTGGGCCTCTCCACTCATCACAAAAGCCAAACCCACCCCAACCTCTTCATCAACCTTCACAACCAAATCAAAGACCCACTCTCCATCTGCACCCTCATTTATACTGATGGCTCTAAGGAAGGCGACAAGACAGCTACTATTTCCGTCATCCAAGACATCACCCTCAGTAGCAGGCTTCCCAACTACTCCCGCATCTTCTCTGCGGAGGCCAAGGCCATCCTGCTCGCCCTCAACTATATTGAATATTCCCCGCTCAGCCATTTTGCCATCTTCGCAGACTCCAGGTCTGCTTCTTTACTTAATTTTAAACGGGATAACCCCATGTCCCACCTCCTCCGTAAACTCCTTTAGCCCCCCTTTTTCCTGGATACCCAGCCATGTCAGCATCCCTGGCAATGACAGAGCTGATTCAGCTGCTAAGCTTGCCCTCAATCTCCTCCTACCCCCTTTTCCAAAACCCTTTCTGACATCAAACTGCTTATCGTTCCCCTTGTTCGTGACCACTGGCAAACCTCATGGGACTCCCAAATTGAGAACAAAAACTCAATAACCAGCCCACCAAACCCACCATCCCTCCCATATAGACAACGTCCACATTACCCACCTTAGAATAGGTCACACCCACCTCACTTACTCCCACCTCCATACTGGCTCCCCCACCCCTCTGCAACAATTGTCATTGCTCACAGTCCACCACGTCCTCCTTGCCTGCCCCATGTATAACCTTTTAGAGCTTCCCTCACCCTGACAACTCCATAGCCGAGCTCTTCCAGAAGAAAAAAAACCCAGGATAAAATGATCTCCTTCCTTCATCATGCCTCCCTCTACAACCATATTTAGGCCTCCTCTTCCACCCCCTCTACCTATTTTTACCCTTTTTTTTACACCCTGCACTTTCTCTTTTGATCCCAGCTTCCTGGCTCTTAGCCCCTGTACTTTTCTTGAGACTCCTATTTCTTTTCTTCTTTCCTCTGGAATGATCTAACCTTTCAGGCACAATTTGACACTCACAATCATGATGCCATTAAGCCCTCATCAAACAAACAAACAAACAATAGGAATTGAGAAGTGCTGATACAGAGGTATATGAGTATGCATATATGCTGGGAAGAGCAAGATTTCTTATGTGTATGCTATACAGAGAGCTTTGTCTGCAAAGAAAAGTATGAATATGTATGCTTGGGAAAAATAATATACGAATATGTATGTATGGTACAATAGATAAGAATATTTATGCTGTGGAGAATATACATATGCAATGAAAATCTCTGTGAGTAGGTATATTGAGCAGAATTATTATTTTTTGAGTCACCATGCATGTTTAGAAAATATGTAGGCACATGTATAGATATGTATGTTACAGAGAACAATGCGTTTGAACCTGTATTATGAATGACGTGTATTAGATTCTTTTTGACAAATGGAAGATATTGAGCAGAAAGATGTATTCAGTGCATATAACAAATCACAGTAATCCAATCAGTCACAATAACATGAAATAGCTCCAAATGCACTAAAACTCACTTTTTGTATTTTAGTGTACAGATGTATTGTCTGTGGTAACCTTTGGGTTTAAGTTTGGCACAAATTAATCAATCAAAATATTTGTTGATTGACAGGATGATGTCAGGTCACAAGATAGTGTGTTTGTACTTGGAGGAGCAGCAGGGTCAAAGGCTGGCCAAGAACTCATTTGGCAGTTCGTCCAAGATAAATGGGAGTTTCTCCACGGTCGCTATGCAGGAGGGTTTTTACTCTCACGTCTTGTAAAGGTAAGGAAACTTGGAAAACCTACCACAGAAAACCCTAGAACTTTACGTATCAGTCTTTATACTGCTGTTCATCTTGCAACAAACAATGAAGCTTATTGTTAATGGCCAGGTTAGAGCTACTACTACGGCTAGATCATGTGTGTAATTATAGGGTTGAAGATTTATTTGGTTTTTGAAAGGATTACTTAGACACTCAGTGAGTAACACTCTGGTAGCCAAATTATTTTTAGTGCATTGCAACTTCAGCATGGATTGCAATGACTTCTGTAGAAAAGAATGTAAGTTTTTTCTCAGAAAAGTATAAAAACACTCTTTTAGAATGATTTGCAATGACTTATGTATGATAGAATGCAATGACTTATGTATGATAGAATGCAATGACTTATGTATGATAGAATGCAATGACTTATGTATGATAGAATGCAATTAAATCTGCAGAAAGGAATAGTGGGTTCTTTAGAAAGCCACGTAGACTGCATTCACTCCTTGTACAATTTCTTTATTAACTATCTGTAGCAATGGAAAGTTCATACATTCACTCTTGAAAACAGTTCTTAGAATATTTCTGTCACTTTACATTTTTCTCCGCAGTGGATAGGTATTAGATTTTCAAATCTTCCATGATGATTAGATCTGTTATGGACCACGAAATAAGTGAATGTGCTTTTGATGGGTCATTTTCTTGGTAAAATTTTGCATTAAGTGAACGAAATTTTATGTTACGTGATATTACTATGCATGTCAATACACTCAGACACGTTAAAGACAGAATCTTGTTGTAGCAAGCACGCCACTGGTATTCCTGCGTGACACGTCACTGGTATTCCTGCGTGACACGCCACTGGTATTCCTGCGTGACACGCCACTGGTATTCCTGCATGACACGCCACTGGTATTCCTGCGTGACACGCCACTGGTATTCCTGCGTGACACGCCACTGGTATTCCTGCGTGACAAGCCCTGGTATTCCTGCGTGACACGCCACTGGTATTCCTGCGTGACACGCCACTGGTATTCCTGCGTGACACGCCACTGGTATTCCTGCGTGACACGCCACTGGTATTCCAGCGTGACACGCCACTGGTGTTCCTGCGTAAAAAGCCACCGGTGTTCCAGCGTGACAGGCCACTGGTGTTCCCGCGTGACAGGCCACTGGTGTTCCCGCGTGACACGCCACTGGTGTTCCCGCGTGACACGCCACTGGTGTTCCCGCGTGACACGCCACTGGTGTTCCCGCGTGACACGCCACTGGTGTTCCCGCGTGACACGCCACTGGTGTTCCCGCGTGACAGGCAAGCGGTGTTCCCGCGTGACACGCCACCGGTGTTCCCGCGTGACGCCACGGTGTTCCCGCGACACGCCACGGTGTTCCAGCGTGACACGCCACCGGTGTTCGCGTGACACGCCACCGGTGTTCCCGCGTGACACGCCACGGTGTTCCCGCGTGACACGCCACGGTGTTCCCGCGTGACGACACGCCACCGGTGTTCCCGCGTGACACGCCGCCCGGTGTTCCGCGTGACACGCCACCGGTGTTCCCGGCGTGACACGCCATCGGTGTTCCCAGCGTGACACGCCACCGGTGTTCCCGCGTGACACGCCATCGGTGTTCCCAGCGTGACACGCCACGGTGTTCCCCGCGTGACACGCCACGGTGTTCCCGCGTGACACGCCACGGTGTTCCCGCGTGACACGCCACCGGTGTTCCCGCGTGACACGCCACGGTGTTCGCGTGACACGCCACGGTGTTCCAGCGTGACACGCCACCGGTGTTCCGCGTGACACGCCACGGTGTTCCCGCGTGACACGCCACCGTGTTCCGCGTGACACGCCACGGTGTTCCGTGACACGCCACGGTGTTCGCGTGACACGCCACCGGTGTTCAGCGTGACACGCCACCGGTGTTCCCGCGTGACACGCCACCGTGTTCAGCGTGACACGCCACGGTGTTCCCGCGTGACACGCCACCGGTGTTCCCGCGTGACACGCCACCGGTGTTCCGCGTGACACGCCACGGTGTTCCCGCGTGACACGCCACCGGTGTTCCCGCGTGACACGCCACCGGTTCCCAGCGTGACACGCCACCGGTGTTCGCGTGACACGCCACCGGTGTTCCCGCGTGACACGCCACCGGTGTTCCCGCGTGACACGCCACGGTGTTCCCGCGTGACACGCCATCGGTGTTCCGCGGTGTTCAGCGTGACACGCCACCGGTGTTCAGCGTGACACGCCACCGGTGTTCCCGCGTGACACGCCACGGTGTTCCCGCGTGACACGCCACCGGTGTTCCGCGTGACACGCCATCGGTGTTCCCGCGTGACACGCCACCGTGTTCCCGCGTGACACGCCACCGGTGTTCCCGCGTGACACGCCACCGGTGTTCCCGCGTGACACGCCATCGGTGTTCGTGACACGCCACCGGTGTTCCCGTGACACGCCACCGGTGTTCCCCCGCGTGACACGCCACCGGTGTTCCCGCGTGACACGCCACCGGTGTTCCCGCGTGACACGCCACCGGTGTTCCCGCGTGACACGCCACCGGTGTTCCCGCGTGACACGCCACCGGTGTTCCCGCGTGACACGCCACGGTGTTCCCGCGTGACACGCCACCGGTGTTCCCGCGTGACACGCCACCGGTGTTCCCGCGTGACACGCCACCGGTGTTCCCGCGTGACACGCCACCGGTGTTCCCGCGTGACACGCCACCGGTGTTCCCGCGTGACACGCCACCGGTGTTCCCGCGTGACACGCCACCGGTGTTCAGCGTGACACGCCACCGGTGTTCAGCGTGACACGCCACCGGTGTTCGTGACACGCCACCGGTGTTCCCGTGACACGCCACGCGTGACACGCCACGGTGTTCCCAGCGTGACACGCCACCGGTGTTCGCGTGACACGCCACCGGTGTTCCCGCGTGACACGCCACCGGTGTTCCCGCGTGACACGCCACCGGTGTTCCCGCGTGACACGCCACCGGTGTTCCAGCGTGACACGCCACCGGTGTTCCAGCGTGACACGCCACCGGTGTCCCGCGTGACACGCCACGGTGTTCCCGCGTGACACGCCACCGTGTTCCGCGTGACACGCCACCGGTGTTCCCGCCACCGCTGTTCCCGCGTGACACGCCACTGGTATTCCCGCGTGACACGCCACTGGTACTCCCGCGTGACACGCCACTGGTATTCCCGCCACTTGTATTCCCGCGTGACACGCCACTGGTATTCCCGCGTGACACGCCACTGGTATTCCCGCCACTGGTATTTCCGCGTGACACGCCACTGCTTTTTTCGCGTGACACGCCACTGGTATTTCTGCGTGACACGCCACCAGTATTTCTGCATGACACGCCACTGGTATTTCTGCATGACACATTGATTTGCATGTCAGTATTTGACATTCAATTGTTTTGAATATTTCTGTGCACAGTAACACCATACCTGGCCTTTAATCTTTTACTAAAAGTTAAGAGGGCTGTCAAGTGGTAAACTATGCATAAGCTTGTTTACAGGCAGCTGTGGAAGGGCATGCAACAATATGTGATTCTTTGTATAGTTTGTAAAAGCTGTTATGAATATGTTATAATTGACCTCCAGTTTAATGACAAGAGCTTGATATTCAACAGGAGATATGTTGTTATGTAGTAAAATGAAACATGTATTTAAATTCAGAATTATTTTTTGGGTAAAAAAGTACTTATACATTAAGTAGTAGACTTAGCAAATAAAGTGCAAAATAATGTTCTATGTTTTTGACCTCAGGTCCAACTTAAGTAAAACTGAAAAAAATAAGGGACAGTGTGATTACAAATATTTTAACTACGATTTCTAGTATTGATTAATACACTTAGAATGGATTGAAATGTCCTGTGTACAAGATAACGCTAGCACTCCTTCAGAAAGGATCTAATCACTTGCTGTTGTAATCACTTATGTGGAATAGTATGCAATTGGTTGTTCAAAAAATTTCAAGAAGATTAAGTAGCTGAAAGCCAAAATAACTTCTGAAGTATTTTCAAATTGTCTGTGGTGAATGCAATCACTTCTTCAGGATAGAATGCAGCCACTTTATACAGATTGGAATCACTTAAAATGAACTTCTATGTAATTGCTTATTTTAGTTCTTGTTCATACAAAAGCAATCATTTGAAATTTGAATTCCTATCTCTTTAATCAGACTGCAACTGAGAGTTTCACCACTGAAGAGCGTGCCCAGGAAGTAGAAGCATTCTTCAAGGCACACCCTGCACCCGCAGCAGAACGTACCATCCAACAATCGCTAGAAAACATCCGTCTCAAAGCAGCATGGCTGAAAAGAGATTCCAAGAAGATTGAGGAGTGGCTGAAAGCCAAAATGTCAAAATAAGTCTTTCCAATTTATAGGTGGTGTTGTATATTCACAGCTGATTTACATATTCATAGCTTAAGTTGAAAATTTTAATGTGTATCATTTTCTTGGGAATGAATGTTTTAGTGTAGTCATCATTCCATCTGAATTAAACAGAAGCATTGTCCAGGACAGTTTTATCAAGTCTGTTTTATCAACGATGGAAAAACAACAGCTTTATTTTTAAGTTGTCACAAGTTTGGCCACTAGTATGTAGACTACAGGTAGTCTCTTCCATTAGTTCTGATAAAGCTGAATGCATCCCTAAGAAAGTAAGACTGAGGTGGAAAACAAAATAATTGTTGACCCCAAATCTGTGCAAGCAAAAGAATATTTTATGAAGAAATACATCAAACATACAAAACAGAAGTTATTGTCTCCTGGTGCATTTGCATAATTTGATTGCAATTCTAATTAAAAACACTATGAGCAGTAGTATCCTTTTCAGAAAGAGATTTGGTTTAAAAATTTGAATTAATTAGTATTTTAGGGTAGAAAGTTAGCATTTCATGAACTGATATTGTGTTGAAGTTTTCTTTATATTATCATTTACATGTAAAACTTATGAGATATGGAAAATTATGCCGATTTGATTTTATGCAAATCAAGCTCATTTGCAGAATTTTGACTCTATATGCAAATTAATTACCAATCACTTTAAAATCCTTATTAAATACAATATTGTATAATATCATATTCAAGAATGCCTTGATTAGAGAAGTGTTTACTTGAATGGTCACTGGAATAGGAAGTATGTCATTGACAAGTGGTGTTCACAAACACTACCCAGTGACAAAACGATTTGTAGTTGATGACACCATATTTTGCCATTTTGCTAGCATGTGATGCTCTAGGTGCCAAACCTTATGTTATTTTGTATTATTCTTTGACAAACATTTATTTAAAAAGCACTTGGTACTGTAGTGCATTGATTGAATAGAACCTTTGCAGTCTTTCTTTGTTATCCATGTTTTATGATAAAGTTGTCATGAACTTAGAGCATGTCTTTAATTTACCAAAACACTCACAAATTGAGCAGGTAGAACATTTTTATTCCATCAGTATCATTTCATTTGTATATTATTCATTGGTTAAGGGTTTATTTGGTATTATACTTGTACTGCTTACCAGGGAGCTAAGCTGTGATGGACGGGTGTTCATGAGTCTAGTCCTCTTATCCGCTTGTACCATGGAAACGGATAAACACTAGCCTTCATTGGCTTGGAGAATTTAACATATTAGTGTGGTTGAACAACATCAAATGACTGGCCTATTTTTGTTTTTCGCTTCAAATCAGAGCAACTGTATGAAAGGGCGAGAAGTTGAAGGATAAAAGTATTAATTTGTTAGTGCAGTCAACAATTCACGCAAAAGTATTTCATTCTTTGACAGAATCCTTACTTTATATCATCTGGTTGTTATCAAAGGTCATCATGCCCAAAATATTCATTTTTGAAAATTTGGACCAAAATCTTAAGGGGTAATAATAATATTATATAATATAATTAATTTATATAGCGATTTCAGTAAACGTATATTCAAGAACACGTTACAAAAAATAAGAAACTAGAATAACATGAATAAAAGATACACTTACTGCCCAGCCAAAGAAATCAACACTTAAAATACAACTTAAATAAATGGGTTTTCAGCGCTCTTAGAAAATGTATGTGATTATCAATTTTGCGTATATCACTAGGAAAATGATTCCACCAAAGAATCCACCCATGCAAATGCCCTCCCCCTTAGTGTTGTGTGTTTTATGATTGGAACATTGAGCCAGAATGATGAACGATTGCGGAGGTTCTGTGTAGGTCTTTTACAAACAATGAGTCCCCTAAGATACTGGGGTGCTTTACCATGGATGCAGTTGAAGACTTGAACTAAAAGTTTGTACTGGATACGCATGTTAACAGGGATATTCAAAAGTCTACTGTAAGCAAGCCCATCTTTGCATTGTGAATTTCTAGTGATCATTCTGTTCAAATTTTATACCACCAGAAAGAGAATGGAGTTAATGTACATGGTCCAGATATATTTCTTTTCACACATAAAATGAAATAGTTGAAGGTATATAACATCTTGACATAACTATATCAGAGTGTGTATGCCAAGATGCCCACAAAAACAGTCAAACATACAAAACAAAAGTTATTGTCTCCTGGTGCATTTGCATAATTTGATTGCAGTTCTAATTAAAAACACTTTGAGCAGTAGTATCCACTTCAGAAAGAGATTTGGTTCAAAAATTTGAATTAATTAGTATTTTAGGAAAGTTAGCATTTCATGAACTGACATAGTGTTGAAGTCTTTTTTATATTATCATTTACATGTAAAACTTACGAGATATGTAAAATTATGCCGATTTGATTTTATGCAAATCAAGCTCATATGAAGAATTTTCACTCTATATGCAAATTACTTAACAATCACTTTAAAATCCTTATCAAATACAATATTGTATAATATCATATTCAAGAATGCCTTGATTAGAGAAGTGTTTACTTGAATGGTCACTGGAATAGGAAGTCTGTCATTGACAAGTGGTGTTCACAAACACTAACCAGTGACAAAACGATTTGTAGTTAATGACACCATATTTTGCCATTTTGCTAGCATGTGATGCTCTAGGTGCCAAACCTCATGTTATTTTGTATTATTCTTTGACAAACATTTATTTAAAAAGCACTTGATACTGTAGTGCATTGATTGAATAGAACCTTTGCAGTCCTTCTTTGTTATCCATGTTTTATGATAAAGTTGTCATGAACTTAGAGCATGTCTTTAATCTACCAAAACACTCACAAATTGAGCAGGTAGAACATTTTTATTCCATCAGTATCATTTCATTTGTATATTTTGTATTGGTTAAGGGTTTATTTGGTATTATACTTGTACTGCTTACCAGGGAGCTAAGCTGTGATGGACAGGTGTTCATGGGTCTAGTCCTCTCATCCGCTTGTACCATGGAAACGGATAAACACTAGCCTTCATTGGCTTGGAGAATTTAACATATTAGTGTGGTTGAACAACATCAAATGACTGGCCTATTTTTGATTTCGCTTCAAATCAGAGCAACTGTATGAAAGGGTGAGAAGTTGAAGGATAAAAGTTTTAATTTGTTAGTGCAGTCAACAATTCACGCAAAAGTATTTCATTCTTTGACAGAATCCTTACTTTATATCATCTGGTTGTTATCAAAGGTCATCATGCCCAAAATATTCATTTTTGAAAATTTGGACCAAAATCTTAAGGGGTAATAATAATATTATATAATATAATTAATTTATATAGCGATTTCAGTAAACGTATATTCAAGAACACTTTACAAAAAATAAGAAACTAGAATAACATGAATAAAAGATACACTTACTGCCCAGCCAAAGAAATCAACACTTAAAATACAACTTAAATAAATGGGTTTTCAGCGCTCTTAGAAAATGTATGTGATTATCAATTTTGCGTATATCACTAGGAAAATGATTCCACCAAAGAATCCACCCATGCAAATGCCCTCCCCCTTAGTGTTGTGTGTTTTATGGTTGGAACATTGAGCCAGAATGATGAACGATTGCGGAGGTTCTGTGTAGGTCTTTTACAAACAATGAGTCCCCTAAGATACTGGGGTGCTTTACCATGGATGCAGTTGAAGACTTGAACTAAAAGTTTGTACTGGATACGCATGTTAACAGGGATATTAAAAGTCTACTGTAAGCAAGCCCATCTTTGCATTGTGAATTTCTAGTGATCATTCTGTTCAAATTTTATACCACCAGAAAGAGAATGGAGCTGATGTACATAGTCCAGATATTTTTCTTTTCACACATAAAATGAAATAGTTGAAGGTATATAACATCTTGACATAACTATATCAGAGTGTGTATGCCAAGATGCCCACAACCGTTTTATCAACCAGTTGTGGATCTCTGGCTGGAGACCCACAAAGGTCAAACTCTGGAGGATAAGGTGCAAAGCCGAAGCTTTAACCGCTCTGCCACGGAGGTATCTTGAAGTTTAATAATTTTATATCCTCTCCCTTTTGTTTATGTGTTTATAAACATTTTAATGATTTGTTTGTCATGATTGAGGCAAGTTTCACAATTTTTTTGTCTCAGGAGATAAAATTCCAAGTGTTTTCTTGTCTTTGTTGATGAATATACCATTAGTATTTGTCTGCAAGTGATCATTTATTGGTTCAAAGAGCAGTATTTGTGAAAATAAAAATTTGAAAATGTGCGAAATAAATGATGTGTTTTAATTGTTCATATCTTTGGTCATGGAATAAATTGGTCACACAGAGGAGAGGATCAAGATTTCTTTCTATTGGGGTGTCATACTTTTATTAACAATTGCAGGAGGCTTACAGATGAGAATCATTGGAGGCGTACAGATGAGAATCATTGGAGGCGTACAGATGAGAATCATTGGAGGAAGCGTACAGATGAGAATCATTGGAGGAGGCGTACACATGAGAATTATTGGAGGAGGCGTACAGATGAGAATCATTGGAGGCGTACAGATGAGAATCATCGGAGACGGCGTACAGATAAGAATCATTGGAGGCGTACAGATGAGAATCATTGGAGGCGCACAAATGAGAATCATTGGAGGAGGCGTACAGATGAGAATCATTGGAGGAGGCATACAGATAAGAATTATTGGAGGAGGCGTACAGATGAGAATCATTGGAGGCGTACAGATGAGAATCATCGGAGACGGCGTACAGATAAGAATCATTGGAGGAAGCGTACAGATGAGAATCATTGGAGGAAGCGTACAGATGAGAATCATTGAAGGCGTACAGATGAGAATCATTGGAGGAGGCGTACAGATGAGAATCATTGGAGGCGGCGTACAGATGAAAATCATTGGAGGAGGCATACAGATGAGAATCATTGGAGGAGGCGTACAGATGAGAATCATTGGAGGAGGCATACAGATGAGAATCATTGGAGGCGGCGTACAGATGAGATTCATTGAAAGAGGCGTACAGATGAGAATCATTGAAGAAGGCGTACAGATGATAATCATTGGAAGAGGCGTACAGATGAGAATCATTGGAGGAGGCGTACAGATGGGAATCTTTGGAGGAGGCGTACAGAGGAGAATCATTGGAGAAGGAGTACAGATGAGAATCATTGGAGAAGGCGTACAGATGAAAATCATTGAAAGAGGCGTACAGATGAGAATCATTGAAGGCGTACAGATAAGAATCATTAAAGGAGGCGTACAGATGAGAATCATTGGAGGAGGCGTACAGATGAGAATCATTGGAGGAGGCGTACAGATGAGAATCATTGGAGGAGGCGTACAGATGAGAATCATTGGAGGAGGCGTACAGATGAGAATCATTGGAGGAGGCGTACAGATGAGAATCATTGGAGACAGCGTACAGATGAAAATCATTGGAGGAGGCGTACGAATGAGAATCATTGGAGGAGGCATACAGATGAAAATCATTGGAGGAGGCGAACAGATGAGAATCATTGGAGGAGGCATACAGATGAGAATCATTGGAGGAGGCGTACAGATGAGAATCATTGGAGGCGTACAGATGAGAATCATTGGAGGAGGCGTACAGATGAGAATCATTGGAGGAGGCGTACAGATGAGAATCATTGGAGGAGGCGTACAGATGAGAATCATTGGAGGAGGCGATGATACAGATGAGAATCATTGGAGGAGGCGTACAGATGAGAATCATTGGAGACGGCGTACAGATGAAAATCATTGGAGGAGGCGACAAATGAGAATCATTGGAGACGGCGTACAGGTAAGAATCATTGGAGGAGGCGAACAGATGAGAATTAAAAATCAGAAAGCCCCTCAAAAAAGGTCTTCACTCCATTTCTTCTTCAATTACTGCTGTAATTAACATGAATAACCAACTATGGTCGCCTTGTACCTGGAAGCTGAAATATATTTTTGGGTGTATTTCTGGTATGTTTCCTTTACCACAGTGTGAGGGCACACCCTTGGCCCAGTGACATACTAGTTTTAACCAAGGGAGCAATAAATCAATTCAAATGGTGCATGAAACATGCCAAAGGGCAAAGGGCTCCAGTGTGCATACATACAATCATGTGAGATGTCCATGTGTTGACAAATGATGGAACTGCAGTATGTAAAATGTTATTTAAGTGATTCCAACACCATAAAAAAGAGTGTCACATCAGGTTAAACTTGCATGCTAGCAATATGAAGCTGACGAAAAAAAATTGATAAGCCACTGTGGGTACATTCCCAAACAGATGGTGTACCTGAAAATTGAATTATATAATGCAGTTTAAACTGGGCTTGTCACCTGTGAGCATTAAAAAAAGTTCACTGAAAGGTAAAATATCTTGTCTAAATCATTCTATTATATACTTTATTTAAACTTTTAATTAATGATACTTTCTGCATTTCAATTGTGACACATAAAAAATATACTTCACAAATCAATCTCTGTCATGTAAATCTACAGTAATAACTAATTCTCATTGGCCGAAAAAGAAATATGCCTGTGTGTCATGAAATAATCTCAACCAGAACCAAAAGGTTTTGTGGTTCCGATGCTTTTTCATAAGCTGATTTGAATAGCAAAATTTGCATTAACTCCACCAGATCAATAAAAATGTTGACATGAGCATTTGCACAATAATTAACAACATTATCAAAGCAAGTAATGATGCAAAAACGATTGCTCATTTATCCTATTTCAAGAATTTGTCAGCAAGCCCCACCCACTCATTAGCATTCATGACATCGCTACTACACCATTAAAACATACGTACAGATCATGACCCATCTGTGCACCATGCATAGCATAAATCTGATATCCTTTATGGTGTTAAACACCATTTAGCACTTTCAAGTTAAGCCACACCCACCATGCATATTAATGACACCTGTTGATAACATAAGCATGTTTACAATAACCAACAAAATTATCATGCCCGATATGATGCAAAACGGACATACAGTTGCTCATTTATCACTTTAAGCCTCGCCCACTTATCAATATGTATGAAATCATCACCACAAACATTAAGCCATATCTGCAGACCATGGGCTATATGGCAGACCATGGGCTATCTGTGTACCATATAATACATTACTCCAGTTTACGGTTCTTGAAATACCGCGTTTACAAGTTCTTTTCAGCAAAATCATATTAAGCCCCGTCCACTAAGTATATTAATGAAATTCAACATTTTTACATCACGAACATGTACAAACTAGCTAAGATCCCAACTATATGACACATGAAACAAAACAGACATGTGGTTGTTAAAAATAAATCCTTCAAGATTTTCACTTTAAGCCCCACCTGCTCATTAATATGCATATTACTACCAAAAACAACAGGGCACATCTACAGACCATGGGCTATCTGTGTACCAAATATGACATGAATTCACGTTACAGTTCTTGAGATGTTTACAAATTCTTTTCAGCAAAATCATACTAAGCTCCGCTTACTATTCATATTATCAAAATTCAGCGTTTTATGTCGTAAACCAGCTAACAACATAATTAGGCCACATGTACAGACCATGGGCTGTCTGTGTAACACATGACATAAATCTAGTGTGCCGTTCTTGAGATATCGCGTTTACGAGCTAGCTGTCACACATACACACACACACCATCATGACCGCATAGATTCCTGATGCTATCGCATCTAAACCAAAAATCATTAATACCAAATATACCCATGCGGAATCTAATTAGGTGAATAATTCAAAGAGTGAAATTTAACTTACTGGAAAAATTACATCCAGGGCACTGAAGAATTACTTTAATAGGCATCCAAATTAAAATCATCTCATATTTTGTAATCATTAAGCATACACAACCCCTACAGTATGCGAGTATAAAACATTGATCCATGTTACACATCATTTCCTCATTAAGATACACTAAGTTTTATTAGAATTATCTTGGTATTTTTCAGTTGTTCAGAGTGCTCACCAACTCCATACATAAAACGCGAGGGTAGCATGTAATGATGCTAAGCTCATGTGGCACCCCCAGGTATGAGGAATGTCCAAGTTCATTGGTGTGGTTAAAAGCACAATGTCTAATTCATTGCTTCATATGAGTTGAGTATACACTGGACTATATGAATTGAGCTTATGGCTATAAACAAATACACTTTGAAAACATTGGATATACCAGTCTAATTCATTAATAAACTCATTGGATATACCAGTCCAATTCATTAATAAACTCATTGGATATACCAGTCTAATTCATTAATAAACTCATTAGATATACCAGTCTAATACATTAATAAACTCATTAAATATACCAGTCTAATTCATTAATAAACTCATTGGATATACCAGATTAATTCATTAATAAACTCATTGGATATACCAGTCTAATTAATTAATAAACTCATTGGATATACCAGTCTAATACATTACTAAACTTGTTGGATATACCAGTCTAATTCATTAATAAACTCATTGGATATACCAGTCTAATTCATTAATAATCTTATTGGATATTACAGTCTAATTAATTAATAAACTCGTTGGATATACCAGTCTAATTCATTAATAAACTCGTTGGATGTACCAGTCTAATTCATTAATAAACTCATTGGATATACCAGTCTAATTCAATAATTAAGTCTTTCCTAAACATCTTTAAAGCAAAAACTTCAAATGAAAAAAAAAAGTACAAAATAATGATAAACATGACTACAATTCAGTACAACTAAAAACATAAAATGATTTAGTCACAATTATTGTCATGTTCCTTTCCAAATGTTCTTTCAAAGGTTTTAAAGACTTGTGCCCTTTAGTGTCCATAGACCTTGAATAGCATAAATCAGTACCTGCATTGCTCTGGGTGCTAATGTGATACCACTGGTATCAAACGAGCTGTATTGGTAGTAAGATTAGCAGACGTGGCTAAATATAATAATTACCATTTTCAAAATTATATAGTAGGTAATAGTAATAGTAATTATTCTAAATAGCGCCCATTCTATACAAGTATATTCAAAGCACTTTACAAACATCAGAGCTTTAGCATACGGGAGAGCTGCCCATACGGCACATCATCCATATATTAGCTCAATACCAGGTATGACGCCCTTTTAAAAAGCACTGATGATTGAAGCCGACATAAAGGTTGTAAGTTGATCTTAACCAGACCTTTTCAGCATGTTTATATTCGACCATTTTAACTTAATTGGAAATTTCTCTTAATTCTATTGGTAAATATTTCATGAAAGCTTACACCAACCAATTGATTGGAGGGATTGTATGTCACCTCAACAGGTGATCACATTGTGCCACTGAGTTTAAATCCTAACTCCTTATCACAAATCTCTCCCTTCATATCCTACCCCCTCATCACAATTCTCTCCGTTCATATCCTACCTCTCCATCACAAATCCCTCCGTTCATATCCTACCTCCCCATCACAAATCCCTCCGTTCATATCCTACCTCCCCATCACAAATCCCTCCGTTCATATCCTACCTCCCCATCACAAATCCCTCTGTTCATATCCTACCGCCCCATCACAAATCCCTCCGTTCATATCCTACCTCCCCATCACAAATCTCTCCGTTCATATCCTACCTCCCCATCACAAATCCCTCCGTTCATGTGAAGCTTCGGTAGAATCCCAATCAAATTTCAAAGTATGGTCCCATTCAATTATAGGATTGTATCAAAATTAAGCCAGCAATTTTGAATTTTTTTTCTGTCTCTATCATTACATATTTCTTATTACACAAGAAAAATCTAAATTACACATATCTTTGATTAATATCTTGCAGAAGTTTCCATGAAAATGTCTGCTTCTATTTCTGCATAAAAAATGAACAATTAAGATGAAATGCTAAAAGAAGGAGAAATGCATAACATTATAAATATATTGCATTCTGTAAAATCTACATGATAAACATATAAGTAAATATTTAGTTCAAGCCAAACTTGAATAAAACTCCACTGTATTGTACAAAGTAAAATAACAAAATGTCAGTATTCAACAAATTTCATGTATAAAGCTGACTACAAAGTGCTATTTCATATGAATATTATTGGTGGTTGTTGGCTAGACTAGCCTTCCTTTTAAAGCCTCACATGTTTAAAAAGGTGAAATATTCAGTCATTATTTTTCACACTAAAGAGCTAAATGTCTGATAAACAGATATATATCTTAGCATGATACTGGTTGTTGTTTCTCTAAACCTACCTTAATGTAGATGACAAATTCCATACATAGGGCAGCTCTTAAGTCGATGAGCTCCAGAAGTGATCTAAATGGTTATTAAAGTTATGTATAACCATAACAGCTCTCCGACACAATTTGGAAGTAGATGGATTTAAAGTTGCCCGTCATTACTATCTGAACACACTGCTCACAAAACACACATGTACAACTTGGGAGTTGGGTAGCTACACCTCTGGTACACTTACGTGCACAAACATTAATGTGCACTCCTTTGTAACAAGTAGACGGAGAGACATGCACGCCTCAGAAAACTGTTCTGCGTGTATTACCCAATGACGCGTAAAATAATCAGCAACACTTGAGTTCATGTCAGTATTAAACTGGTATATAATACCCAAATTAAAAAGATCCACACACCCTACAGCTATACTTCAGTAACAGCTTCACGCACCACAGACAAATTTTGTAACTGTTCAAGTTAAATATATGCCAAATGTGCAGCAAAAAATTGTGAATGCAACTCCTCAGGGACAATAATGCCATTAGTAAACTTTGTGAATCTTTTTTATAATACATAACTAATCAGGGATTCAACAAATACAAAACATGACTACAAAGTAATAGGTTAAGTAACATTGCATACAGGAAAGGTCAAGGTAGTACACTACTTTCAAAAAGCTTAACTGCTGATGCAGTCCTAACAACATTTACAAAAGTTGAAACAAATTGATAAAAGCTTCATTTATTGGTTGGATAACAAGAAGCGAAGAAGGCAATTTGTTTGATAACAGTAATTTGTTTGAGAACAGTAATTTGTTAACCCCCTTTTAAATTGTAATTGACAAAATCCCTCCAAACTCCAAATAATTGAGGGCAAACCCTATGAAAGCCTACAAAATGTTCAATACCAAGAATTACGAGTTTACGATCAAGTATTTAGGAGCTGCTTAAAAATCAGACATTTTGGGTCTAAAATTTATTTTATGTCTACAGATTAACTGCTATGAATTCCTTTAAAAGAAACCAAAAATGTATTTAAAGTACTAAAATCATTCGATCAACAAAATCTCTTAACTATTACATGAAGTAAACAAATCTGATGCTGTTAACTAAAGCAGACATTTACAGCTCAGAACATGCATCCATTCCACCTAACGCCAAAAAACAAAACATATGTACACAATCAGATAAAAACAAATCCAGTTCAGTTACAAAAATTTGACAATAAAAGAATCTATGGTTGGCATTGAAATGTTTAATGGCTACATGTTAGGCTGCTAAATATCAACTCACTTCATGCTGTGTGGTTGATGTCTTCAAGCAAGAAATAGTCCATAGTTTTTACAACAATAACTGTAAAGAAAGGGAGTGTGTAACATTACATCTACCTAAGTGGACTTTCAACACCAGTCATTTGTACAGAAAGCTAAAATTTGATGACTAAGTATTTCCTTCAAGGAACAAGATAAAGAATGTTTTCTTTCAAGATTTGTTGCTCTTGTGCTTCATCATACATAATAGACATGTCTGAAACTAAACAGTTAAATAGTTTTAATTATGAAGTTTGTTACTCAAGAAAATAGACAACTTTGTAATGAGAGAATTGGAAATTATATCAAATCTTTAAAACCTGTCAATTCATCATATTTTTCAACCCTGTACCACAAAATATTGGGAGGGCAGCTAAGAGTGTTTTTTCTTCCTACAATGCCCATACCAATTGTGAAGAAAGGTCAAAAAAAGAACAAATACAAAGATCTTGAATGATGACACATACATTTTATCACCTATATCTAAGAAATTGAGTTTCTTGTACAGAAATAAACAAAAAATGCCTGATTAGTCCATCCTCTTTCAAAACAGATGTACATAGGTACCTGTATTTCAATTTTGATGTTATACAGTTCAGCTGTGATTGAAAATCTTTAAGCATCTATCAGAAGTAGGACTACGTCCTTAAGAAATGAACTAAATTACATTCTCAATATTGATCACAGCCATTTCAAGATCATGCGATTGTCATATGAATGGGTAATCAAGAACAAAAATGCAGGCAAAATCCATCATATCGTGTAAATATGCTTAAAATCATGCAGATATCTCCACTTTCCTCCTTGCTATGATAACACATTTTATATACCAGCTACACTTATTGTTCAGAGATTAATTGGTGCTGTAAACAATTTAACCACTCAATATTTATATTTACTATTCATGAGTGACATCAAAGCTCAATTGTTTTCTTACTGAACTGCTGAAAGCAGCACTTGGGGAATAAAAGATATGTACACAACATGATTTTGATTAAATGATTTAGAAAAAACTTTATCAACACTTGATTTGAAAAAAAAGAAATGAAAAGTGGCAACAAATTTTTAAAATTCAATATTTCAGTGGAGTTACATTCTTTGGACTATCTAATCAAATAAATCACTGTTAGCCTTATTTGGAATTAAAGATTGTTTTATTTGTAATTAACCTAATCCCCAAGCACATTACAAGCCTGTTTCACCTGAACTCTTAATTACAAACTTTAATTTACATTTGGAGATGTTTAATCTTACTCTATCAGCACTTTTTTGAAAATGCGCTCGGGAGGCGGAGCCAAAGATGGGGCACCTAAAACGGCGATAATATCGCGCGTGGTAGAGTAACAGTTAAGACATAAATCTAGCTACAATGAATACAGAATGACATTACATAGTACAAAAAAAGCTAGCACACATATCCAGAACAAAAAAGCATTACCCCTTTAAAAACACCTTTCTCTCCAAACACACTCGTCTTCAAATTCAAATTAATATACTTCCATATACAACTATTCCCAGCATACATTTTTTGCCTTTCACCTTCACCCCTTTAAAAGAAATCTTTTATTTCGCTTGAAGCAATAACAAATATTCAAATATCAGTTTAAAGGGATTGTGATACGTGGATGTGAAAAATCTCACATGGATTAAGATTGAAAAAAAAACGTATTGGACATGGGGCGGTTACAAAAATAAAATTGCACAACTTTTTAGGCCCAAAGTTTCTTCATAATAAGTGCCCATGCTCAGTTTCGCGTACAGTGTGCTATTCTACCTTCCCTGTACACTGGTAATACATGTCAACTCGTTATATACTAACCCCACAATAACCAACACAAAAACATTGTGAGCAGGTGAGCGTCATACGCAAAATAAGCAAAGAATGTAACAAAGCTTTGGTATATTTAAGTCTTCCAATTAATCAAATGATTTATGTTATCAGTCAAAAACTGTTGGGTGAGCGCTTATTAGAGCAGGGGCGCTTAATACGTCAAATGCGGTATTATAATATCAATTTAAAGGGATTGTGATAGGATCTAAAAATTTCTACATTGATCAAAAAAATAATTAAAGAAAATGAATACAGCCAAAACTTCCAAGGAAATTAACACAACTTTTTTATTTCTTGTTAATTTTCACTCCTTATTTTCTAAAAAATATGCAAATTTGTGACATCATAGGAGCAACTTCTGTTGATAATACTAGTCCAGTATCTGATCCTCTGCCATAAATATAAAGATAGCAGCAGATTTTTTCCTAAACATGTAAAAAGAGCACATTGATGGCAGAATTTGAGGATAACATTTCACAAATCTACAGAAAGACCTTTAGATATCTTACCCCAGCTACTTTACATATTCATCATAAGTTAAATATCAGCCAGATTGCATGAATCACAAGAGTATTTAGAGACTGTTTCCTCAGCTCCTAACACACTGTAAGTTTGTAGAAGAAAACCATCCTATGTGTAACTACTTTTCAAATGACTTAAAGGACACCTTTACACTTGACCAGACAAGCCCTAGGATACTATGTGTGGCTAAGGTCAATTGCGAGCTGAGAAAGACCAGACAAGCCCTAGGATACTATGTGTGGCTAAGGTCAATTGCGAGCTGAGAAAGACCAGACAAGCCCTAGGATACTATGTAGGTGTGCGAGCTGAGAAAGACCAGACAAGCCCTAGGATACTATGTGTGGCTAAGGTCTGAGCTGGGAAAGACCAGACAAGCCCTAGGATACTATGTGTGGCTAAGGTCAATTGCGAGCTGGGAAAGACCAGACAAGCCCTAGGATACTATGTGTGGCTAAGGTCAATTGCGAGCTGGGAAAGACCAGACAAGCCCTAGGATACTATGTGTGGCTAAGGTGGCAATTGCGAGCTGGGAAAGACCAGCTGATACTATGTGTGGCTAAGGTCAAAGACCAGACAAGCCCTAGGATACTATGTGTGGCTAAGGACAAGACCAGACAAGCCCTAGGATAGGATACTATGTGCTGGGAAAGACCAGACAAGCCCTAGGATACTATGTGTGGCTAAGGTCAATTGCGAGCTGGGAAAGACCAGACAAGCCCTAGGATACTATGTGTGGCTAAGGTCAAGTGCGAGCTGGGAAAGACCAGACAAGCCCTAGGATATAGCTGGGAAAGACCAGACAAGCCCTAGGATACTATGTGTGGCTAAGGTCAGTGCGAGCTGGGAAAGGCCCTAGGATACTATGTGTGGCTAAGGTCAGCAGAGCTGGGAAAGACCAGACAAGCCCTAGGATACTATGTGTGGCTAAGGTCAATTATGTGTGGCTAAGGTCAAGTGCGAGCTGGGAAAGACCAGACAAGCCCTAGGGAGACTGGGAAAGACCAGACAAGCCCTAGGATACTGTGGCTAAGGTCAAGTGCGAGCTGGAAAGACCAGACAAGCCCTAGGATACTATGTGTGGCTAAGGTCAATTCAGTGACAAGAGCTGGAAAGACCAGACAAGCCCTAGGATACTATGTGTGGCTAAGGTCAATTAGGCTATGTAGGTGGCTAAAGAGCTGGGAAAGACCAGACAAGCCCTAGGATACTATGTGTGGCTAAGGTCAATTGCGAGCTGGAAAAGACCAGACAAGCCCTAGGATACTATGTGTGGCTAAGGTCAATTGCGAGCTGGGAAAGACCAGACAAGCCCTAGGATACTATGTGTGGCTAAGGTCATGTGTGGCTAAGGCAGTGAGCTGGGAAAGACCAGACAAGCCCTAGGATACTATGTGTGGCTAAGGTCAATTGCGAGCTGGGAAAGACCAGACAAGCCCTAGGATACTATGTGTGGCTAAGGTCAATTGTGGCTAAGGAAAGACCAGACAAGCCTAGGATACTATGTGGCTAAGGTCAAGTGCGAGCAGCTGGGAAAGACCAGACAAGCCCTAGGATACTATGTGTGTGCGAGCTGGGAAAGACCAGACAAGCCCTAGGATACTATGTGTGGCTAAGGTCAATTGGCTGGGAAAGACCAGACAAGCCCTAGGATACTATGTGTGGCTAAGGTCAATTGCGAGCTGGGAAAAAGACCAGACAGACAAGCCCTAGGATACTATGTGTGGCTAAGGTCAGCTGGGAAAGACCAGACAAGCCCTGGGAAAGTCAATTAAGAGCTGGGAAAGAGAACCTGGGAAGTCTTCAGCTGGGAAAGAGAGAACCTTGGGAAGTCTTCAAGAATACCTGCCTGGTCAAGAAGAACTGTTACTAAAGTTCAATCTACACACAAATCATTAAACTAAGTTTTAGAACTCTTAATTTTCCCCAGGTTTTGATACTTAAAGAAGTCCTTTTTTTCTCAGTGACTGCATTCTGATCTTGATGGCTCACTCACTCTTATTTTCCCAAGTAATTCACCTGTAACATTTTAAGGAACTATGCATTACAACTGATAAAATATGAGCATATTCACAAACTGCTTTCACCTGACAATCCATTATTTTCCCTCACAAGAAAACATTTAAGATTTTCCAATTTCCATGATTGTTTATACAAACCACAATCAGTTATGCAGTTTAAGTGCCACAGGCATATATAATTAATCTTCCAGATACAATGACTGCAGCTTAAGGCCATCAGACCTTCTCTGTATTTTCCAAATTGTTGTGAATATAAAATTCATGTAGCAGGTCTGTGATGACCTCCATGGCTATTTGACACTGTTCCAGGTCCTTCATCACCGTTGGTCGAAAGTTTTTATTTTCAATGTCTTCCTTGTTAGTGGCAATAAACCCCTGGAAGTCTTCTAAGCTTGGTGCTGCTCTTGCGGCAAGCTGTGGGGACAAAAACAGGTGCAGGAAAAGTTGCGGAGAATTCTGTTTGTTCTAAACTGAGAGAACAATAGAATACAGAAAGCACTCAAGAGTATTCTTTTGTTAACTAGTGGTACTTGTGTGTGTATGTGCGTGTGTGTGTGTTTGTTTGACTTGTACTACCACTGAGAGAACTTGTCAAACTGCAAGAAGATGATATAATACCACTACTTGTCAAACTGCAAGAAGATGCACTTACCACAAACATGCCCCTCACCACCCAGCCATGATAGTTCTTCAAAGACCTTGAGTATGCATTGCCTGGACAAAAAGAAAAATTAATATGTGAATAATAAAAAGCAGAAGACACACAACTAACCTGCTACATACATAGAAACTGGCCTGTTACATACATGGGAGCTGGCCTGCTACATACATGGGAGCTGGCCTGTTACATAAATGGGAAGTGGCCTGTTACATACATAGAAATTGGCCTGCTACATAAATGGAAACTGCTACATAAATGGGAACTGGCCTGCTGCATACATAAAAACTGGCCTGCTACATACATGGAAACTGGCCTGCTGTATAAATAGGAAATGGCCTGCTACATACATGGGAACTGGCCTGCTACATACATGAGAATTGGCATGCTACATACATGGGAATTGGCCTGCTACATACATGGGAACTGGCCTGCTATGTACATGGGAACTGGCCTGCTACATACATGGGAACTGGCCTGCTACATACATGGGAACTGGCCTGCTATATACATGTGAACTGGCCTGCTGCATACATGGGAACTGGCTTGCTGCATACGTGGGAACTATCTGCTAAATTATTGTAAGGTAACTTATTGCATATATGTAGCTAATCAGCTGTATACACATGAGTTTATATCCTGTGAGTTTGAAGTACGACATAATTGTGAACACCCACTTAGGCAAAGGGAATATTCATTTAAGTCATACATACATATCATGTACAGTATACAAGCATGGATCAAAGAAAATACCAATACAACTTTTTATCAAAATGCAAAGGATGTCAGAAATTACTACCCACTTGCAACAGTGTTCATGTCTGTTTCTCCATTGACGATTTCTTTCAGTAATTCTTTGATGAACTGTAAAGACCTAAAGAAGAAAAAAAGTAAACAAATACAATCAATGTCACAAAAAAACAAAAAAACTTGAAAGGTCTGTGGATATCAACAAAGTTTCATTTCCTAACTAGAATTTTAGCACTCCTACACCGACTTTGCAATTCCAATATGCCTACTATTTTGTCGAGTTTACCTCCCGCACCCCTGACCTACCTCAGGAATCTTAGACCCATTAAACTTTATTCCGAAATAATTTCTGCCTCACTTTTAATTAATACTGTCTATTTGCATTCTAAACACTACAGGATTATCTACCTTCTAACTGATTTCTTCCAACACCATATCATTTTTCCAGTTTTATTCAAGCCGAGCATTCATTGCTTGAGTTCATGCCAAAAACCAATTGTTTTGATTTTGTTTGATACCCAACCACTTGTTTTATTTTTCTTTGGAGTCCAGAAAATGGATTATTTGGATTTTCGTTCAAAGCATAAATTCATTATTCAGCACATTCCATTGGAAAGTTTAAACTAAGTCTTGACAGATCTCATCCTAAAACATCCCCACCCCTCCATTTCTCCCCTTCCCCAGTTCCAATATGTCCCAAATTTCAATCACTTTGTCCTGAAGCAGTAACAAAACAACACACCAAATTCAATCCATATTCAATCATTAGTTCTTGAGATACCTTGATGACACACAAACAAATGAACAGAGGTAAAAACTCCGTCCAACTTCATTGGCAGAGGTAAATAATGAGAGCAAAAAAGCTGGGAAGTTTTTCAATATTGAAAATAGATTTCAACTTATAGCTGATCAGAGTTTGTGAACTTTTTATAATCCTTAATCAGGAAGACCATTCAAAATCATCTGTACTTGTGTATTTTCCTTTCCTTAATTTAAACACCTGAATATATCAAATATGCCTTTAGATTTTGATTGAGGAACGAATAAGGTCTTAATAGGGAAGTTTGAAAATGTGAAGAAGCATTTGCTGATCATCAAACTTATGTAACGTTTGATCATAATCCTCCTCCTGTTGAAAGCCTTTCACATGCATCCCTGCCTCCAGCTAATCCTTATAAACGCCAGAATTCCTACCTTCTGAGCCACATGACTGCGTCCGTGGCTGAATTCTTGACAGCTGTCGTGTTAGTTTCCATTTCTTGATGTATCATGTCCTGAAGAGTTCCAAACCTGTCTGGATCAGATTTGTATTTTTGCCGGATTTTCTACAAGAAAAAGTAAAGGGCAATAAATCAATCACTTTACTTTCTTTAAAAAGTTGGGTAAGACCGAGATAATTTAATAAGTTGGGTAAGACAGAACTTTATAAGTTGGGTAAGACAAAGAGAATTTAAAAAAATGGGTAAGACAGAACTTTATAAGTTGGGTAAGACAGAAAGAATTTTATAAGTTGGGTAAGACAGAACTTTAGAAGTTGGGTAAGACAGAGAGAATTTTATAGGTTGGGTAAGACAGAGAATTTTATAAGTTGGGTAAGACAGAACTTTATAAGTTGGGTAAAACACAGAGAATTTTATATTGATATATGAGGAATGGTTTGAATTAAAGATTTGAGGCAAAATGTTTGTTTAAACGAAACACTAATTATTGTAACAGTAAATGATAGTAACAATCGTTTATCGCTTAACCGATAAACAGTATCCCTAACCTAATATTTAACGAATCTATATATGCTGAAATTACAAACAAGTAAATCAATCACATTTTACTTTGTGTTAAGATACACTGAGGAAAGAACAAACCACATCAATGATTCTGCATGTGGAAAAATGAGTATGTAATCTATTTTTCAATACTCACAGCTATTTTGACTGCCAAGATCTTTTGAACAAAATATTTTGTTGTATATCTCTGATACACAACATCACTTTTACTGAAAAAATCAATCACTTTCAAATTAAAACAAATTATTCTCACCCTAATATTACCATTGATATCCATCTTAACTGGAGCAAATGCAGTTGGACTTAATGCATCTGTAAATATAAATACAAAAAATACTAGTCAAAATTGTTTAATTTATTAATGGATTGTGAACGGATGGTGAATCGTTGATATACATACTCAAAGCCTATAGACATTCAAGAAATGTTTAAAAGGGGCTTTGTACTGAGAAATGCTTTAGAACTGTCGGAAGGACAGTATGCTCAATTACTCAAAGCTAGTATAGAGAATTATACAAGCATAACGTAGCAGGGGCAGATGATTTCAAATTACTTGAGCTTTGAAGAATGCGCTTACATTTTCACTTCCACTACAAGCTTCAAAATATCTTTGAGTTTTCCCAGATATTTTAAGACAAAACAGGCTCAAGGTTACCTCACCCAGTAACTCAGAAAGCATGTAAAACCTACCAGTCATAAGTATAACACCTCTTTTAGTTCTATTAATTAAATATTAAAGAAAGGAGAGGTACTGACTTGCCATTGTCAATGAAAGAATGCCATTCAAGCCCACCCTCCCACAGCCACTACACATTCCCAGAACTACATCCTGGATTGTAATACAACTTCCAATTTAAAAAAAATATGTGTGTCAAGCAAAGTCAAGCAGCATGAAAAATGTACAATAACATTAACGCAAAATTATGCAAAACAATATTGCTTAACGTATGACAAACTAGACATTGGAAATGATACAAATCCACTCACCGCTAACAATGTATATTCCAGACTGTCCCACATTTCATGTTATCCCATGTCTATACTTTATGCAATCACACCTGAAAACCAGATACTGCTATGTCATTCCACCACTTGCATGTCAAT
>JAIGNY010002171.1:1372500-1430000 GCA_020152595.1 Chiridota heheva
AGGTGCATGGGTGAAAAAAACAAAGTAGAGAGAGGGGGGTGGGAGAGGAGGACTAAATATGGTTGTAGAGAGAAGCATGATGAAGGAAGGAGATCATTTTATCCGCAGGGTCTTTCTGGAAGAAGTGAAATTGAGTTCTGGGGAGCGAGGGAAGCTCTGGGAAGGTTGTACAGGGGGCAAGCAAGGAGAATGTCATGGGCTGTGGAACTGGTGAATGAAGGACCACTGGGGAACATGTCAACAAATAACAGCATGTTGACAAACCATTTTCAAAACATGTTAACAAAACATTCTAAAAGAAAAATCACTTGAATTGAACTCACTTGGTGCTCATTTGAGAGAAGAAAGTTGGTATCCTAAGGATCTTCTTGTCCTCCTTTATCTCATCTTTCTCCTTGATCGAGGTTCTTGACTCAATTTCTGAACCCTTTACTTCCTTTGTGACCTTTCTGTGACTGTGATCCATGGATACATTCTCATTGCTGCTTGTACTGGAGGTTCGTACTCTGTCCTTGGAATTTCTAATTCTAGATGCCATGTCTTCTAAGTTATGGTACCTTGTCTGAATCCCATACTTGTTTGTGGCAGGAGGGGTATACCTGCGAATGAAATGATCAATTGTAAAACAGAGCAAAAGTCCATTATGTGACATATCTTAGCCCAATAAATAGTAAAAGTAGTATATTTGAAAAAATACACAATTAACACTTTTGGAATAATTTGTATAAGGTCATGACAATATGAACACACTTAATATTATCGTGTGTCATTAAAAAATATGCACAAAAAAAAGCAAAAAAAAGCATGGTGGCATAACTACAAACAGAGCTTAAGCAGCTAACAATATTTTACATTTTTTTGCAAGTTTCCAAGTTGTTATATTCTCTTGTCTACCGTTGAAATCTTTTTCATGTGTTTTTTGGATCGTTTTCTAACAAAATGTCAAAATCTGGAGGATCAGGATGTAAAAAACAGGGAGATAAAGTCTCACAAACACAATCAATCCACCCTTGGTGATAAGGTAAGGCTTTAGAGTCCTATTATGCGATAAGACATTCCAAAGAAGCAGTAGCGGATTCTGAACTTGAACTTGAAGATGAGGAAAACGAAAACTGGCAAAGTGCAATTGAGAGTTTTTAATCTTCGATAGAAAGAATGATGGATCAGTTTAGATGTTCAATTCTACAACTTGAACATGATTTGGGTCGTGCAATTGACTTTCAAGGAAAGAGAATTGACAGTTTTAAAGGTAAATTGATAGGTCAAGAGGAAACTTGTTGCACACCTAGAGGCTCTTGTGAAGAACATATCAAACCAATCAAATAAGACAGAAAGGATTTCGAGACGAAATAAGCCGAGACTTGTGGGCATCCCCCACACCAGAGATGAGGTGTGTGAGGACACTGTCAAAAATCAAGTGTTATCGAAGTTTGATGATATAGGTGACGTACACATCGAGAGGGCACATGGTGATGGGAGAGGAATGGATGGGCCCCCTCCCCTTCCACTTTTATTCTGGTGCGGTTTTTGTCTCTCAAGGACAAGATTAATGTTCTTAAAAAGTCAAGATTTAGTCTGACGGAGCAACCCTTCTACATCACAGAGGACTTGACGATAGTGGACCTAAAAGAGGTGGTCTAAGGATGTCAAAGCCCTCTATGACCATGGTACGAGACTTAAATTTTCTGTTGGTTTTTGGAGGGATAGTCATGGGAAACCTAATCGTTTTCAAGCTCCAAACGAATGAAGGTAAAATACTGCGCGGGTGCCGGCGAATCTGACATTTTGTCAATGGACTTAGGGTGCCATCCCATTTTAGTGTTTTAAGTCATTATTTATAACTTACAGCATGGTTGCTGTTTTGTTTTCAACTAAACTGCTGAAAAATGATTGATTTACATATTTTTCTTGATTGGAAATTTTGTTTACTTATTACTCGTGTTTTTGTAAAATATATGATTTTCTGCATTGCGATCGTCATGCGGAAGCATAGCTTTTATGCAGCTTCTTGAAGAAGCCTGTATAGCCTTTTTATAAGTCTTTTTCTTTTTTTAAATGATATACAACCGACGTTCTTCCCAGGCTTATCCTTCTACAATGTACTCGTATTGTATGTATGTTGCTTATTTTATCGATCAATTGTAATTCACGCTCGTTTTGCCCTTAGAGTATATGGCAGAGGTTCTTTTTGTTCTCTTAATGCCTGGGGTTTGAGAGGTGTGAAAAAGTGGCATACGATATTTTCATGGCTACATGGGAAAAATTATGTTTTATCTGCTTCAGGTTTGTTTGTTTGTTTGATGATGGCTTAACGGCACCACAACAACCAAGGTCAAATTGTGCTTGAGAGGTCAGATCATTCTAGAGGTAGGAAGTAAAGGATACAGGGGGAGAATGAGAGAAATTTAAGGACAAAAGGTCAGAAAGCTGTGATCGTGAGGGAAGGTGCATGGTTGAAACAAAAACAAAGTAGAGAGGGGGTGGAAGAGGAGAATTAAATATGGTCGTAGAGGGAGGCATGATGAAGGAAGGAGATAATTTTATCCGGAGGATTTTTCTGGAAGAACTCAGCAATTGAGTTGTAAGGAGCGAGGGAAGCTCTGGGAAGGTTGTACACGTGATGGATTGTGAGGGTGCAATGGCAATTGTTGCAGAGGGGTTGGGGGGAGCCAATAAGGAGGTGGGAGTGGGTGAGATGAGTGTGACCAATTCTAAGACGGGTAATAGGAACGTTGTCAATACGAGAGAGGTTGTTGATGGTGGTGGCTTTGATCAGAATTGTGGGCTGGATGACATGGAGTTTGTTATCAATTTGGGACTTCCATGAGGTTTGCCAGCGGTCCTGAACAAGAGAAGCGATAAGCGGTTTGATGTCAGAGGAGTTTTGGGAAAAGGGGCAGGGAGGAGGGTGAGGGCAAGCTTAGCGGCTGCATCAGCCCTGTCATTACCTGGAATGCCAACATGGCTGGGTATCCAGAAGAAAATAATACTTTTCCTGCAGAGGGTGGGAGAAAGGAGTTTGCGGAGGAGGAGGTGGTATGTGAGGTTATTCCATTTAAGGTTGAGTAAAGAAGTAAGAACAGCCTTTGAGTCGGAGAAAATAACAAAGTGGCTGAGCGGGGAGTACTCAATAAAGTTGAGAGCAAGGAGAATGGCCCTAGCCTCGGCTGAAAAGATGGATGAGTAGTCGGGAAGTCTGCTACTGAGGGTGATGTCTTGGATGACTGCAGCAGCAGCTGTCTTGTTGCCCTCCTTGGACCCATCAGTATAGATGGAGGTGTAATTTGAGAGTTGGTCTTTGACTTGGTTGTGAGAAATTCATAGTGAGTCTGGGCTGGAGCATGTTCGGAGTAATTAATGGGAGAGTAAAGTGTTTCTCCCATGGAGAGAGTAATGCTCGCAGTCTTTGTATCCTGGTTAACCCATGCCTTATACTTATGGTGTTTGTATCCTGCTTAACCAATGCCTTATGCACGCAGTGTTTGTATCCTGGTTAAGCCATGCCTTAATTGCAGTGTTGATACATTTATTTCAGACGATAATGGTCGCCTTCTTTGCTTGCAGATTAAGCTTAATGATTTAGAGTTTCTTTTGATTAACGTTTATGCTCCCAATATTGACACTACTTCTTTTTTCCGAAATATTAGGTGCTCCACTTTTAACTCCCGGGGACCGGGGTCATTACATCATTTGGGGTGAGGATTTTAATATGGTTTTAGATATGTCACTGGATAAAGAGGGCGGTCGACCATCAACTAACTTTAAGGCACGGCAGGAGGTTTTTAACATCATGTATGATGTTAACCTCGTTGATGTGTGGACGGAAAGAAATCCCTTCTTGAAGCGTTACTTATTCCTAATTTTCAAAAGTGACCAAATCCACGCACTGTTGTTTAGAAATGTTTCTTAATTCTAGAAGCCTTTTACAATGTGTTATTGATTCTTCCATTCTTCCAAGTATTAAAACAGATCATAAGTTGATTACTTTAAGTTTTGAATCTTTCGATTGCAAATGAGGAAGAGGTTTTTGAAAATTTAATGTCTCTATACTGAATGATGACTGTTACATTAAGACAATTAAAGATTTGATTAAGTCAACTATTAATGACAATTCTCATCTTAATCCTTCTCAACTTTGGGAATATTTTAAGTTTGTAATCCGTTCTAAAACATTTTGTATTCATCCAAAAAGGCCAAGGAACTTCGTCTGCTTGAGACAAAAATAAATTGAGGGATATTTGTACTGCCGAGGATAATTATCATCGTAACCCATGTGATGAATTGCATAGTAAGTTAAGTCAATGTAATAAAGCGTTAGAAAATTTGTATGAACAGAAACTACAGGGTTCTATTGTCCGTTCAAGAGCTAGGTGGGTAGAGTATGGTGAAAAATGCTCGAAGTACTTTCTGGATCTTGAAAGGCGCAATAACTATATGAATTGTATAAATAGCTCATTAGATGAGTCTGGGAACATTACTACTGATAAGGATCAAATCCTGTTGCGTATTCGCTCTTTTTATCAATCTCTTTACGCCTGTTCTAACAGATGTAATCCAGATCCTTTCTTTGTAAATTTAGGTCATGAGTCTCGCCTTAGTGACAATCAGATGCTCTCCTGTGAAGGCAGGCTCACCTTAGCTGAATGCACTAACTGTTTAAAGTCCTTTTCTAAAAATAAGTCGCCTGATTCAAATGGCTTTCCCTCAGAATTGTATACATTTTTCTGGTCTGAGATAGGTAACCTAGTGTTAAATTCTCTTAATTGTGCTTTTTCTCAGGGCCATCTTTCTTACGAGCAAAGCCGTATTACTAGTTCTCTGATACCCAAGGATGGCAAGGATACTTGTTTACTTGGTAACTGGAGACCAATCTCCTTGCTCAATGTAGATTATGAAATAGTTGCAAAGTGTATCGCGTCCCGAATTAAATAATTTCCTAAATATATAATCAACCCTGATCGAGGAGATCAAACCGGCTTTATAAAAGACCGGTATATCGGTGAGAATATTCGTACGGTTCTCGGCACAATTTCATACTGTAATGAAAAGCAGTTGGATTATTTTCATTTATTTATTGATTTTGAGAAGGCGTTCGACCGTCTTGACTGATCTTTTCATTTAAATGCTCTCGCCCACTTTAAGTTTGGTAATGATTTGATTAATGTTTTTGATTTATGTCAACGCTTTTGCTTGTGTGATGAATAATGGTTACTCTACTGGTTTTTTTAACGCTCGCCAAGGTGTGCATCAAGGTTGCCCATTAAGTTCTTCCTTTTTTGTTTTGTGTGCGGAAATTTCTGCTTTTAAGATGAGAGCGGAGAGTACTGTTTGGGGAATTAGCATCCGCAATAAGGAAATAAAAATTTTGCAATACGCTGACGACACTTCTCTTTTTGTCTATGGTAGTGAAGAGACCTTTGTCTCCATTTTACGTGTATAAGAAGATTTTTATAAGTAATCTGGTTTAAGGGCTAATCTGAATAAATCTTACCTTTTCCCACTAGGACCTTCTTGTCACTCACTTCCAGACTATATTGACAATTTAGATTTCCCGATTAATACTGGCCCAATCAAATTTCTTAGTATTTTTTTCACACAGAGATATGAGGATTTTTTTAGTCTTAACTACTTGCCGAAACTCTCCAGACTTAGAGATAAGTTGCGGATGTGGTCCCAGCGGAATCTTTTCCCCCTGGAAAAAATTACCATCATAAAAGCTTTATCTCTTTTCCAGTTAATTTATGTTGCGTCGGTCTTGCCAAATCCACCTCGTGGGATTTATAAGGAGCTTGATTGTGTTTTGTATAATTTTATCTGGAATGGGAAACCCGACAAAATAAAACGTCGTGTTCTTATTAATTCAACTGAATCTGGAGGTATTAACATGGTACACATCGAGTCTGTTTTTAATGCTTTAAAGATTGCATGGGTCAAACATTACTTAGTTAGCGACAATTCATCTTGGTCTTTAGTTTTTTACATCTACCTCTCTTTGAAGGGGAATAGTTTCCTTTTTAAGTGTAATCATATGCCAGGTGATGTGAACATTAAGAATAAATTAATTAACGATGTCTGTCGGGCTTGAGCTTATGTTAATTGTGATAACCAGAGTTGTTTTTCTAATGAGATAATTTGGAATAACAGTCATAATTGTATTAACAACAAACCCATTTTTATTTCTACCTTGCTGGCAAAAAATTGTGTTAGAGTTTGTGATTTGTTAGCCGTTGATGGTAACTTTTTAGACTATGAAGATTTTTGCCAAAAGTTTGATGTTTACTCTGTGCCTTTTACTACGTATTACGGTATTACTAAGGCGATTGCTAGAGAATGGATAAGCTCTCGTACAAACACGGATGTTGATACTAGCATCGCTCCGCCTGAATTATTAGTTTTAAAACTTGGTGGTGATATAAAGGTAACAAGATTTGTGTATAAGATTCTGGTAAATCGTTTAAGTCTAAATCCAATTGCTCAGCGGAAATGGGTAATTGATTTCCAGATAATGTTCTTAATTGGAATTCTATTTACCGTTCTTGTCATGATTCTGTCATGGATACCAAAGTGAGGTATTTCCAGTACAAATTCCTAAACCGCTTCATTGCCACAAATCAGTATTTGTGTAAAGTGGGATTTCGTAACGATTCTCTGTGTAGCTTTTGTCATTCTGAAATTGAGACAATGATGCATCTCTTTTGGAGCTGCCATTTTACACATTCCTTCTGGGTGTGTTTGCAAAAATTCCTTGGGGTAGCAGTTTTGCCACTTACATACAAGATTATTTGCTTTGGCTATATAAGTGATAGAGATAGTTAGCTAAACTTTGTTATTTTCAATGCTAAGCTTTTTATTTTTTTTCGTAAATTTGATAAAAGTATTCCTGTTGTTAGAAACTTCCTTTCGAGGTTGAGTCACCTTTTAAGGATCGAGAAGTAAATTTATGTTAAAAACGATCAATTAACCATTTTTTTGAGACAGCTTGACTTACTTCCTAAATTAGGAGATCTTTGTTTTAAGGTTTAGACTTTTTTTCTGTTTTTTTCTTTCTCCCGCTGATGTTGGTTGTTGCCTAAGGCTTTTGATTGATTCAATATGTTATTCTATTTTATTCTTAAATGTGGACTTCAAGTTTTTTCCTTTTTTTAACTTCTCTTCCTTTTCTTCCCTTTTCCTGCTTTTTCTGAAAAACTAATTTTTGCATTTTTTGTTATCATTGTAGCTATATAGTGTTCCTGAATCTATTGTGATTTTCATCAAGTTTCTGATATTGTAATGATACTACTGAAGGAGCACCGCTAGCCTTCAGAGTACCAGGTTGTTGTTTTTCTTCTTTGTTAAATGCAGAAAATAAAAATAAATGAAATTATATGCACATTGTACATTGGGAGCGAACAATGGAATTTTAGATACATTTCCCAAACATTAGTGTCTGTATAAGATTTTATGCACTCATGCATTCAGCACAGGATAATGCATGATCACCCACAATACATTCTGTACAATGAGTATATATGAACATATGTTATTGCCATCTGACATAACTTGCATTGCACAGATGTAGTGAGTACTGAGGAAAAGGAAACCAAGTGTTTTAAGACAGACCTAGGGATCAATTATGGCCCATTTGCAATTGAATTTGTATAAGCAAAAGAGTCATTGACAAGGCAAATGCTGTGGTGAGGATGGAATTATACCTGAGATGATAAAGCTCTGTGACCTAAATCACACACTTCTATATTTCTGCAATCAAGTCCTTGAAGGGGAACTAGAACAGTAAATACCATCATGGTTCGCATGCCCATGCAAATTGACACCCATATCATATGACCTGGCCAATTATAAAAATGGCATCTCACACCAAGTCCCACATGGCATCCCATGTCCCACATGGCATCCTATATCCCACATAGCATCCCATGTCCCACATGGCATCCCATGTCCCACATGGCATCCATGTCCCACATGGCATCCCATGTCCCACATGGCATCCCATGTCCCACATGGCACCCCATGTCCCACATGGCATCCCATGTTCCACATGGCATCCCATGTCCCACATGGCATCCCATGTCCCACATGGCATCCCATGTCCCACATGGCATCCCATGTTCCACATGGCATCCCATGTCCCACATGGCATCCCATGTCCCACATGGCATCCCATATCCCACATGGCATCCCATGTCCCACATGGCATCCCATGTCCCACATGGCATCCCATATCCCACATGGCATCCCATGTCCCACAGGGCATCAGGCCATGTCCCACATGGCATCCCATGTCCCACATGGCATCCCACCCCATGTCCTACATGACATCCCATCCCTTGTCCCATGTGGCATTCCACCATATGTCCCACATGGCATCCCATCCTCTGACCCACATGACATCCCACCCTATGTCCCACATGGATCCCATGTCCCAAAAATGACATCCCATCCCATGTCCCACATGGCATTCCACAATATCTCCCACATGGCATTCCACTATACAGTACGTCTCACATGGTATTCCACCATGTGTCCCACATGGCATTGCACCATATGTCCCACATGGCATCCCACCCTATGACCCACATGGCATCCCACCCTTTGTCCCACATGGATCCCATCCTACATGTATGTCCCACATTAATCCAACTATATGTACCACATGACATCCCTCCCTATGCTATGTCCCACATGGCATCTCTCCCTGTGTCCCACATGATATCTCTCCCTATGTTCTCCATGGCATCCCACCTTATGTCCTGTATTAGTGGCTTCCCACAAGATGTCCCACATGGCATCCCACCTTATGTCCCACATTGGATCCAACCATATGTTCCACATGGTATCCTCCCAATGACATCCTACTTTTTGTCCCACATGGCATTGCATTCCATGTCCCCCTACCCTATGTCCCACATAGCCTCCTATCCTATGTCACACATGGCATCCCATCCTATGTCACACTCTGTTACTCGTGGCATTCCATGTCCCACATGGCATTCCACCCTGTTCCACATGGCATTCCACCCTGTTACACATGGCATCCCACTCCATGTCCCATATGGCATCCCAACCCATGTCCGACATGACATCCCATAGGCTCCATAAGAAGTCTCATCCTAGCTATCACAGTCCCTGATTGAGCATACTATGTATGAAAGTGTCAGTTTAAACTTATATGCAAATGACTTGCAGAAATGGGGTGGGACCCTATGCCATCCTATGTCCCCCTATGGCATTCCACCCTATATCCTGCATGGCATTCCACCCTATGTCCTGCATGGCATTCCACCCTATGTCCCGCATGACATTGCACCATATATCCTACATGGCATTCCACCCTGTTCCACATGGCATCCCACCCCATGTCCCACATGGCATCCCATGTCCTACATGGCATCCCACCCCATGTCCCACATGACATCCCATAAGCTCCATAAGAAGTATCATCCTAGCTATCGCAGTCCCTGATTGAGCATATGGCAGTCCCTGATTGAGCATATGAAAGTGTCAGTTCATATAATAAGTTATATGCAAATAAACTGTTAAATTAGATAGAAGTTCATATCAACCCTTGAGGACTTAGATTTTGCTGATGATATCACTCTACTTTCATCTACATATCAACACATGCAAACCTAAGTGATCAGGCTCAATCAGTATGCTGCACAAACTTGGCTAAGAATTAATAAGGATAAGACAGAGCTCATGAACGTTAACAGCAAATGTGCAAACAAAGTTTATATCGATAACCAACAACTAAATGAAATAAACAAGTTCAGATACCTTGGTGCAACAATAAGCTTACGAGGTGGTGGTTGAGAAAGTATCCAAAACAGAATCTCTAAAGCAAGAGTAGCATTTATGAAATTAAATAAGATATGAAACCCAAGCACATTCTCAATGTATACAAAAATACGACTGTTTAACTCTCTTGTAAAGTCTGTACTATTGTATGGTTGCGAGAGATGGAGAGTTAATGTAGCAGATAATAAAAAGCTGGATACATTTATGTTTAAATGTTACAGGAGAATTTTAAAGATCAGATGGCTGTATGTAATATCTAACAATGAAATACTGAGAATCACTAAACATGACAAAATCAGCACTGAAGTAAAAAGAAGTAGATGGAGGTGGATTGGTCATGTGATGTGCATGAGCACTATTGGGCACTGTGTGACAACTATGATGTGGAAACCAGAGGAGAGAAGGAAAGTTGGTCATCCTAGAACGACCTGGAGAAGGACAGTCGAGAAGAAGAGGAATGTGATGAGATGGAGCTCGTGGACAGAAGCCAAACAAGTTGCAAATAACAGAGTCCAGTGGAGAGAGTGCACTGCAGCCTTATGGGCCAGGAGGCCTGCAGAGACTAGGTGAGGTGAGGAACTCTTGAATAAGTCAAATAATTATGCCTGATATAGCTTTTGGTGTATACCACATGATATATATTATATTATATGTTCCGGATGGCCCCCATCTATGTCCCACATGGCATCCCTCTCTATGTCCATATGCAGTCACATCCTGTCACACTCCCTGACTGAGCATGCTAAATAAAAAAAGTCTGGTCAGTTCATATACTGTGGCAACTTTATGCAAATGAACACAATAATAAAGGCAGAAATGAATAATCATGCCTGATACAACCATTGGCGCCCAAATATTTTAATTTTTTTTAGGGATTTTAAATCTCCAGTGCTATAAGAGAGACGCTTGATGATCTCTGAAGAATATTGAAATATTATATCATTTTACAGTTATCTTCTAAGGAAATATCAAATAATATGTAGACTTTTACTAGTCTTCAATCTGTCTGAAGTGTCTCTAAAAAACTTTAACGTTTTGTAAGGAAATTCTAACCATCCATAAGAATATCTGAAGAAACTCTAACTTTTTCTGAGGAACTCCGAAGAAACTTTAACATTTTCTGAGAAATTCTCAAAAAAAGTTGAACTTTTCTGAGGAAATCTCAGGAAAAACTGTGGACGGCCGGACGGAAGAAATCGCCATTACATAGGTTAGCAATATGCTTCGCATACTCACCAAAAACCATATCTGTGGTCAACATCATACCCATGAAGGAGAAAAACCAGATCTGTGGTCTATAGCAACCCACACCAACAAGTGGTGATCTCAGTAGCCCTGGGAATTACAGGGGAATCAGCCTTACCTCAATCGTGGCAAAGATCTTCAACAAGATGATTCTGAACAGGATAAGAGCAATGCTTGACCACAATCTTAGAACTAACCACAATAGGTTCAGATTGGGACGCAACACACTTAACCATACTCTAGCTGTTCGAAGGCTCATTAAGGGAGTCAAAGCCCACAAATTGCCAGCTGTGTTGACCTTCATTGACTTTAGCAAGGTGTTTAACTCTGTGTAAGATGTTTAAGATCCTAGTAGCATATGGAATCCCAAGAATCTCATCAGAGCCATTGAAACAACATACATGAACACCAAGGCAAGAGTCATCACCCCAGACGGACCCACTGATCTTTTTTCCATTCTTGTGGGAGTACTACAGGAATATACTCTCGACACCTTACCTATTTGTCATACTTCTGCACTATGCTCTAAGGAATGTAATTTTAGGCAAAGAGAAGAAGTAGAAAAGGTGAGTGACTATAAATACCTTGGAGGACAAGTGGAAAACTCGGAAAAGGATAATACAATCAAACATGGAAGGCTATGACAAAATGAAAAAAGTATGGAGGTCAAAGATGAGCAGGAAAGAAAGATTAACCTATTCCAGGCAACTATCAAATCTGTGCTGCTTTATGGCTGTGAATCATGGACTGTCAACACTGAAATAGCTAAGCAACTTGATGGGTGCTACACCAGGCTCCTGAGGGCTGCCTTAAACATCAAAGAAGTTACACAACATCACAACTGAATTGTATGGGGACCTACCACCAGAATCAAAAAAGAAAAAACAAAATAGGAGGCTACAGCTAACTGGACATTGCTTCAGAAGAGACAATGAGCTGGTTTCCACGTTATTACTCTGGGCACCAACCCATGGGGGCAGGAAGAGAAAGACAAAATAAAGACTTCATCGGCGTTCTACAGGAAGACACAGGGCTTGAAATTAATGACCTGATGATTGCTATGCGGAATAGATACTAAAGGTTCAGCATATTACAATCAACCAAAAGGAATCAACTAAAGTAAGGGAGTATTTCTGATAAGGAAAACAACAACGAGCACCATCTGCATATAAGCATGAAATTGTGCCATCCTCAACATCACAAATCAAGGAACTAGCACAAACAAATGACAATCATCACCACACACAAGTACAGAAAATAACAACAGGTTATCACACATAAACATAAATTAAAACAAATATATTTGGCAGAAGTAGAAGGAAAAATCCTTCCACATTTGGGTATGAAAAAGTAGCACTTCTCCAACATGCACACAAACAACTGAGGATTGTTCATAGCAGCTTCCAAAAATGGCAGAATCATCAATATGTCAAGATTTGTACTAACCTGTCTTCTATGGAACGGTTTCTGTTTGCTATCCTTTTCTGTAATTGAAGAGAAAATAAATACAACAAATTGTTTAAAATAACTGTACATTTATAACAAGTGCTCAGTGAAACATACATCTTGATAACAACTGCTCAGTGAAACATACATCGTGATAACAATTGCTCGGTGAAACATATATCGTGATAACAAATGCTCAGTGAAACATATATCATGATAACAACTGCTTGGTGAAACAAATATTGTGATAACAACTGCTTGGTGAAAGATATATCGTGATAATAACTGCTTGGTGAAACATATATCGTGATAATAACTGCTTGGTGAAACATATATCATGATAACATTTGCTCGGTGAAACATACATCGTGGTTCAACCAAGTTTATAGATTATAGTTTATAAAGACTCAAAACTTTCTCTAAACATAATTTTAGATTCTTTTTCTAACAGGTGGAAAGGGAAAGACTATAGGACCAAACAGCCAAAAACCAACATAGTCCCAATCACCAAATAAAGAGAAAAAATAAAAACCAGCCAGTTCTAAATGCTACAGGCAGTTAAAGGAACAATTATCAAAACATTCTAGATAATATAACCTGCAATAAACATGGAAGATGGCCTGCTGAAAAGGTCATACCTCTGAGGAATTAAACAATTTAACTAAACCCAAAAAAACAAAAAAAGAACAACGGCTGCAAGAGGTGTACAACAGGTTTTATAGCATTTGAATGAGGTTATATATCTTTAAACTAAAGCAAACATTGATTCTGAACTTTGAAAACATGTAATAGGAAATTTAAAAACTTGTTTCTATTATTATTCCAATTTAGATTACGAATGTGCAATTCTATATAACGATTGTACTTGATATACTTTGCCATTGCAACAAAAGTTGGTAACTCATTCTTATATTTGCATTAAAAATGTAATACTGATGTAATCAACGTCCTTATTTTCTAATGAATCAAATAGAACAAATTCA
Organism: Chiridota heheva; assembly: GCA_020152595.1. Lineage (NCBI taxonomy): Eukaryota > Metazoa > Echinodermata > Holothuroidea > Apodida > Chiridotidae > Chiridota > Chiridota heheva. The sequence goes on from JAIGNY010002171.1 coordinate 1,385,973, forward strand.
AGATTCCATTCTAACCGCACTTGGATTCCTCAAAATCTAGATTATAAACAAAGCCACAGATTCGTCACGAAAGGACAATAGAAAAACAAGTGTTGAATAGTTTCAAATCCATGCTTATAGAAAGAAGAAATGACAGATTCAACAATCCCAACCTTTTGCATAAAATGATTCACTTCTAAATGCGGTGAATAAGTCTATATTAAAACCACCTCAATTTGGTCTCCCTGCAGCAAAGAAAAGGAAGCTCACATATCTTGTACCACTTTTCACTTTGCAAATCAAAATCTAAATTACTAATCCATTCTAAGTGTGCTTTATTTACATTACTTCCAGTATAAAAAACTTAACAGAATGTTATAAGAGTTTACAGCTAACCCTGCCTTTACATAGGACATCTATCAAACATGGTCGTATCGGGTTCATCAGTTTAAAATTCAACTCTCTGAAAAATTTAGGCCTTGAATTTTTTGTCGCTCTTAGAAGTCAATAGTAATCTATGAAATTACTTTTCAAATAATTCTTTTAACAAAATTCATGATATGATAAAATGACCAATTCATAATAAATTAAATCTGATCATCTTTGAATACCATACACATTGCAGTGACCAGCTGAAGAAACCAGCAGATTTTTTGAGTGAAACATTTGTTTATGTACAAGAACACTTATGTTGAAAATATTCCTGTTGAGGATTTCTGCATTTATACACTTGTAAGAGCTATCCCTATGGTCTTTCAACTTTATATGGCTTTCCAAAGAGGAACATAAAACTACTACAGCAAATAGCTAGCCAAAGAATGAAAACTCCTCAATAACTATCAACAAATTCTACTTATAACTGCATGATTTTACAGCAAAGAATATGGAAGTACTGCATGATGGAAGTACTGCATGATGGAAGTACTGCATTAACATAACATTGTCGCTTTTATGAAAGAACATACAAATGTCAAAAAACATTTTATTATGCTTATTCTATTTCTGATCCATGGCTGATCAAAGTTCCAAGACTTGTTCATGACCAAGATCTTTAAACAGTTCTATCAATTTTGCACTTTAATTTCATCTAGTGGAAACTTGCTACTGGAAACTTTCTAGTGGTAATTTGCTAGTGACTTGCTAGTGGTAACTTGCTAGTGGTAACTTGCTAGTGGTAACTTGCTAGTGGTAACTTGCTAGTGGTAACTTGCTAGTGGTAACTTCTAGAACATCTTTCCAATCCACATACTGATAGAAGATGACATCAGTTTTAGAAATTATTAGTCAGATTAGCTGCACTACTTAATAGCAGCATGATAAAAGAATGCAGAATGGACGTAAATGTATATGAAAATGGAGAAATATTCAAAAATGACATATTTATTTTCAATAGCTTTTCACACAATCCAGCCAATGATGACTCAATATGTCACTGGCTCTTTACAGTTAATGCTCAGTTAGTCAAAACAGCCACACAGTAATCAATCTCCACCATAGTATGTAACTACAATATCATCTTGCAAATTACATCATAACTTTACTTACCCGATCTGAAGAAGAATGGAGGGCAGTGTCATTTGGAGCTATGCCTTGACCAATGTGTGGCAGGAATGAGCTGTTGGCAATGTTCATGCATTCTTTGAGCGTGTTTAAAAAGGTATCGCAAGTCTGGGATATTAACGATGAAGACTCTTTTAATTTCTAAAATAGGAAGGGAAAATATCAAAACTGATCACTAAACAGTGTTTCAAAACATTATAAGGGAAATTACAAAGACAAGATTTTTTTTTTATCGTAGGAGCCATCTTCAGGTGGTGGTTCGCTATCATAGGTATACAAACATTTTAAAACTGCAGCAGACTGTACAGTGGCGTAACTAACATGGGGCAGGAGGGGCAGTCCCCAGCCCGGGCCCAATAAGGGGGAGAAAAATACACCATTATACCTATATACCATAGGGGACTGCAGGGCCACACTGGGCCCACTCACCCCTGGGCCCGTAGGGTCCTAGCTATGCCACTGAGCAGACATGTATGGAAGATATTGAGTAAATATGTACACCATTCAAAAATCTGTTAAGTATGTTACTTTAATGTTACATGTATAAATCATTAAATAGCCAACCAGACCCGCAATACAAGTATTTCGTGTTGGCTTTTCTTACAAAGTTGTATGAAGTACTTCCTACTTCTTTCCCTTATGTTACTCAGGCAGACTTATAGCTCCTACAGTAGAAAATGAATGGTATTTGAGGAAACTTTTATTCCTACCTGCACTGCTCATATTGCAAGTCTGGTGAACTATCACCATAGGGTTTGTACACATGTTTTTTGAGTTGTTGGTATAGTATGGCTAGGCATTTGCATTGAAAAACAGAAGTAAATAGCACTTCTACAGTACACTATCTACTTTGATGGTATGTTTGGCCCTATTAGCAAACCAAAATGTTAGGACATCAGAAATAAGAGTAAATGTAATGATTAAATATAACAAGATTTAAAGGAACTACCAAAAGATGCAAACAATATTCTGCGCCTTGAACTTGGTACAGTGGTTACTGATCTCTTCAGCAGGGTTTGTCAGCAACATCATCAAATAGATTAAAATTTCATGACATTGACCTCACTTAAATGACAGCAGTAACATTTATTAAGTGTATAATGGTGAATACAGTGGTAAATGGTGTGTGATTTGCATCCTACTCAACAAAATTCATAAACCTAATTGCAAACCCCTAGCTTTGCTGTTTCACAGGGGTGGCCCGCCCTGCCCCTCTGTGGGCCCGCCCTTCCCCTCTGTGGGCCCGCCCTTCCCCTCTGTGGGCCTGCCCTGCCCCTCTGGGGTCTGCCCTGCCCCTCATGAGAAAAAAATGTAATCAAAAAAAAAAAAAGGATTTAATTTTGTTTTTACTTAATAATCTGAATTAGCCTCATAAATGATATACTTTACACGGATACAGAACCCAGAATGATAAACTGTTCCTTATCAGTCAGAATAGCTTCATTCTCAGATGCATGTTTATAGTTAAAATCCCAAAACTTCTTCACAAAGGGAATTGAGCCTTAAAGGTGCCCCTGGACTCCACGCCAAAAAGACGCAGCATTTCGTGTGTGCATTAAAGTGCCCCTTAACAAGTCTAGCACCCTGCCCTTTTAAATCAAGCTAGGGGTCTGCAATTACATAAGCAAAGCAAACAAATTAAATTGTTTTTATTACTTCCAGACAGCTGCAGAGTCATTACATCTAAATGAAATTTTGACACAGTTGAATTGTGTCAAATCTAAAAACTTAATTACTATCAACTACATCAATCCTGAATCAGCTACTGTATGCTATGACCTACTCAGAGATGAAATTTCTTACGACACAGGTTGTATCTGCGTCATAAGATTTAGATATAGCATGTGGAATTTTATGCCAGAGTTTTTATTAACATAAATAAAATTCATGAACATCTTACCTCTCTGATGCGATTCAAAGTTTTGTTTCACACAAAAATGATTTTTAATTACTCATAAATAAAAGAAAAATGACACAACTATGAGACTAAAGGCCGAATGATTCAACATGCCCGTAGTGCTGTACATAAACACACATAGGCTAGTACATAGGCAATATGCATGATGTACGTACACTGTACATGAAAGTTTTGATCTTGTTTTGAATGCAGGCTGTCAATTATCAACGATATTATTAGCTAGGATTCTACTTTTCTCCTGTATTGTGTTGATCATGTATTTGTGAAGTGATCACAATCTGCAAGTCAAGTTACTATACTGTAAAGTAGGCGTGTTCAAGATCTGAATAGTATATTTATCATTGACAATTGGTCAAAGTTCACTAAAACCTCATAAAAGTTTGGATAGGATAAACAAAAGTATTTTCCAGTTTATTTTGGGATTATTAACCCAAATTTCATAATTCAACAATCAACATTATACAAGAATTGGGTATGAACTTTTTCTTAATATTTTTATGATAATAATAGTCTGATTTTTTAATGTTTTTGGTATTTTAAACGCAATTTTCATTCACTTTAGCGAGGCAGGCCTATACAAGTGTGTGTGTTAACAATTACTTGCATGCTTCTCTAGCACACAGTGCCCTGTATATTATGCAATGCCCTGTACATTACGCAATGCCCTGTACATTACGCAGTGCCCTGTACATACGACAGCAAATTAACAAAATACGCCAAAATTCAAGGGTTTGTCGTAACCAAATACAGGAAGGCAAAAAAATATAATGCAACCTCTGGACCTATTGTCAATTCACTACATTCATGAAACAACCCTCTCTACATATTTCTTCCACCTATGATCTGATGTTTATGATAAATATCTTTAATGAATTTCACACTCACCTCTGTATCAGGGATATCATTTGAAGCCTCTTGTACTTTGGTGACCTGTTGCATCAAAAGGTCACAATATAGTCTCAATTCAGACATCTTTTTCCTCAGTTCTTCTTCTGACTGCTCTGCAAGGACATATTGATTTTGATATAAGAATGAATTTTATGGACTCATAGTGTAATCCATTTTGAATTTAGCTACTTAAGATATTTAGAGTATAAAATTCCTTAAGCAGTAACAAAACGACACACTCCGTCTAACTTCATTGGCGGAGGTAATCATGATAAAAGAACTTTGTTTTCATGTTTTAATTTTTTTCCTCCTTCTCAAAGACAATCCAAGGCAAGCCTTTTCATCACCTGCAACACTGTAATTTACTTACAAAACACTGAATAAGGCTCAGACAATTAACATGTGGATGAACTCAAGCCAAACATAGTTTTAAGAATTCTGTAAATACCTTCACAATTGACTGAAAAATATAAATAATCCAAGTACCCAGCATTCAAACAGTGAGATGCTAAGACCACCATTGTCCATTTACAGAAGAGATGACTGAGGAATGAACTACTCATAACTAGAAATGTTAAGTGTCGGATTTATTAAACTTTTAGCTCTTTGAGGCAAGACCTCTTACCAGCAACATATCATGTTGGCTTACACAGAAAAAAATAGTTGGGTGGATGGGTTGGTGAAAATGAGGTCAGTCCATCTACAGTGACTAATTATTAGCACACATGAAGAGATTGTGTGTTGGACAGTCTAACACAGACCTCCCTTTCCTTCCTATTGTCCTGAAGATATTTTTTGCTAATTAATGATAACAATTTATAGTAAGGATCTCGAGCTACATTAATCCCAAGAAAACAATTTCATATTATGGTATTTTATAACAAGTTTTGATTAACATTTAGAAGTAAATATCATACATAATCATTGTGAAAGATATGAAACAACAGACACTACCTTTTTCCTGATGAAGGATGGAATCAGTCAAACATGCTTTTGCTGAGCCCAGTGCCACCAGCCACTGTTGTCTCTCAGCTTCACTTGAGCTTTTGACGTAGAAATATTGCTCTCCAGGAATAAAGAGATCCATTCTGTTTGTGTCTGTTGCATGAACTGCATGTATACAAAAACAACAGTTAAAGATCTTAAGTGAAGCTTATTTGCATTGAAGCATTTTTTATAATTGGTACTAAACTTCTCTGCACAAGGCAACTTACAGTATATAACAATGCCATGCTTGGGTACCAATGTAAGGAGAAGTTACAAATTATCTTAGGATCAATTATTGGTAAAGTACATGCACATAATAGATTTTCTGAATGCACAAAAATATTGGAAAAGAATCGTACTGAACTTGTCACATTTAATAGATACTTTCTGCCAACTGGTAAAATGTCTTCAGTCTACACGTCAACAGAACATCCAAATTTTCAGTGACAACATATTGTACATGACAAAAGCAGCAGTTCATTAATTCCTATATTACTTTCTCTTTGGTTTAATTTCTCTGTGGAAATACTTTCAGCTAAAATTAGCAATAAAGATTTTGACATGTTACCTTGTATTTCACAGCAGGCCAACTTGACAGACCCTTTGCATCCTTGTCCAACTTCATCCTGAGACTTGTAGTATGCAAGGATTCCTTTGTCCAGGATAAACCACCTTGGCTGCCAACCTTGTAAAAACACATATACAATGTTAGGCCTAATAAACAAATCAAAAGTAGATTTATACAAAGGTACTGTACAGCAAAAGAGAAAAAGCAAAGCAGGTCTAATAAAGCCTATAGGTTTAAACTTATGTCAATCGGCCACCCTAAATGTTTAATGTCTGTTTGTTTGTTTGATGAGAGTTTAACAGCACCACAACAGCGAGGGTCAAATTGTGCCTGAGAGGTTAGATCATTCCAGAGGTAGGAAGGAAAGAAGATAGGGGAAGACTGAGAGAAACATGGGCACTAAAAAGCCAGGAAGCTGGGATCGAGAAAGGAAGTGCATGGGTGAAAAAAAGGGGCAAAAGTAGAGAGAGGGGGATGGGAGAGGAGGACTACTGTAAATATGATTGTAGAGGGAACTATGATGAAGGAAGGAGATCATTTTATCTGGAGGGCTTTTTCTGGAAGAGCACGGCTATTGAGTTGTGGGAGGAAGAAGGGGGAAAGCTCTGGAAAGGTTGTACAGGGGGCAGGCAAGGAGGACGTGGTGGGCTGTGAGGGGGCAATGACAATTGTTGCAGAGGGGTGGGAAGAGCCAGTAAGGAGTGGGAGTGATGTGTGACATATTCTAAGGTGGGTAATGTGGATGTTGTCTATACAGGAGAGATTGTGGATGGTGGGTTTAGTTGGCATGGTGGGCTGGATGTTGTGGAGTTTGTTATCAATTTAGGTGTCCCATGAGGTTTGCCAGTGGTCACAGACAAGGGAAGCGATAAGTGGTTTGATGTCAGAAAGGGTTTTGGGAAAGGGGTAGGGGGAGGTTGAGGCAAGCTTAGCGACTGAATCAGTTCTGTCAGAGGGCCAACATGGCTGGGTCTCCAGAAGAAAATAATATTTTTCTGGGGAGGGGGGGGGACGAAAGGAGTTTACGGAGGAGGTGGGATTTGGGGTTATCCCATTTAAGATTAAAGTAAAGAAGTAGGGACAGACTTGGAGTTTGAGAAGATGGCAAAGTGGCTGAGCGGGGAGTACTCAATAAAGTTGAGGGTGAGTAGGATGGCCTTGGCCTCAGCCGAAAGATGGATGAGTAGTTAAGAAGCCTGCTACTGAGGATGATATCTTGGATGATAGCAGCAGCAGCTATCTTGTCGCCTTCCTTGGAGCAACCAGTATAGATGGAGGCGGAGTTTAAGAGTTGGTCTTGATTTGATAGTGGAGATTGATGAAAAGGTTGGGGTGGGTTTGGGTTTTGTGATGAGTGGAGGCCCAGGTGGATAGAAAGGAGGGGTAGCCCAGGGAGGAAAAGTGGGCCCAGAGAAGGTGCCGAGAGTGGCGGGGTTGATGCCAAGATATGGTGGAGGTCGGGTTTGATGCGTAAGCTGAAGGGAGGGATAGGGTTTTAGTCCTCTCAAAGAGGGTGGAGAAATTTGGGTACCTAATGAGGTTGTAAATAGGGTTCTGGGTGTTGGAGAGGGCTCTAAAAGCGTAGGAAAGGCTAAGCTTTCAACACCTTAGCAGAAAGGGGGGTTTGTTGGCTTCAACGTGAAGGCTGGTGATGGGGGAGGTCCTGTAGGCACCCAGACAAAACCTGAGCGCTTCATATTGGATGATGTTGATGTGGTTGAGGTAAGAGTTGTGGGCAACACAGTAGACAATATTGCCATAGTTGAGCTTAGCATGAATGTTGAGCCTGAAGATATTGAGGAGAGCATGGGGGTTTGCATTCCAAGTGATGTTGGAGAGGAGGAGGAGAATGTTGAGGGAGCTGTTTCTGTTTCAGGTTGTTGATGTGTTGCTTGTAGGAGAACTTAGGGGTCTAGGGTTAAACCCAGAAACTTAGTGTGGTCAACTTTAGGAAGCGATTGCCATTGAGCACGAGGTTCGGGTTGAAATGACAGAAGTGCATGCACACTGTCTTGTCTTTGGAAGAATTTAAACCGTTATTGTTGCATCAATCTCGCAGCCAGTTGAGACTGAGTTGGAGCCTATTTTCGACAAGAGGAAAGCTAGGGGAGGAGTAGAAGATGGTGAAGTCGTCCACATACAGGGCACATTTGATGTTGGGGCCAAAGTAGTCCGCAATGATCTTAATGCTCAGGCTAAAGAGAGTGGGGGAGAGGATGCTGCCTTGGGGGATGCCCTCTTCTTGGGGGTAAGGGATTGGAGAGGATGTGGCCAATATGAACTTGGAACTGCCTGGTTGGAGGAAGTTTTGAATAAAGATGGGGAGGTGGCCTCTGAGGCCGATGGTGTGAAGCTTGCGGGTAATGCCATATTTTTATGTAGTGTTAAGCTTTCTCAAGGTCAAAAAAGATGGCAATGAGGTGTTCCTTTTTTGCAAAGGATTCCCGGATAGCAGTGTTGAGCATAATCAACTGGTCCAGGGTATTGCGACGTTACCCGAAGCCGCTTTGATGAGGAGAGAAGATTCTGTTGGTCTCAAGGGACCAGTTTAGTATCTGGTTAATGATCCTTTCCATAATTTTACAGAGACAGCAGGTGAGGCGGTAGCTGGATAGGGCGGTAGCTGGATGGGGGTAGCTGGATGGGGCTATAGCTGGATGGGGCGATAGCTGAATGGGGCAGTAGCTGGATGGGGCGATAGCTGGATGGGACGGTAGCTGGATGGGGCGGTAGCTGGATGGGGCGGTAGCTGGATGGGGCGGTAGCTGGATGGGGCGGTAGCTGGATGGAGCGATAGCTGGATGGGGCTGTAGCTGGATGGGGCGGTAGCTGGATGGGGCGATAGCTGGATGGGACAGTAGCTGGATGGGGCGGTAGCTGGATGGGGCGGTAGCTGGATGGGGCGGTAGCTGGATGGGGCGGTAGCTGGATGGGGCGGTAGCTGGAGGGGGCGGTAGCTGGAGGGGCGGTAGATGGAGGGGCGGTAGATGGAGGGGCGGTAGATGGAGGGGCGGTAGATGGAGGGGAAAGTAGATGGAGGCGGTCGTAGATGGAGGGGCGGTAGATGGAGGGGCGGTAGATGGAGGGGCGTGAGATGGAGGGGCGGTAGATGGAGGGGGTGGTAGATGGAGGGGGCGGTAGATGGAGGGGTGGTAGATGGAGGGGCGGTACTGTCCTTCCCCGGTTTGCGGACGGGGTGATGATAGCTGTCTTCCAGATAGGGGGAAAGTTGGGGATGTGTTTCAAGTCCTGGTAGGGGATATTATCTGGGCCCTTGGAGGTGCAGCCAGCATCGTGGATGGCTTGGTTTAATTTAGATAGGGTGAGAGGGGTGTTGTAGTGCTTGGTGTTGTCTGAGGACAAGGTTATACTCCGTTTTTTCACGAGCTTTTTTGGCTTTGAAAGCATTGGGGTAGTTGGCCGAGGACGAGGTGTTGCTGAAAGAGGCCCACGATATCCTTTTTTTGCGGCGAGAAGGTTACCATTCCAGGAGAGATGTTTAAAGGCCACATCAAATTTTAATGACTTGATTCTTATTTAAAAGCTATTACATCCCTGGTTATGAAACTTAAAAATTGCCAGATAAATTTCCCCCTTTTTTCACGGAGAGGGGGAGAGGGATTCATCTCTCCCCTGGGGGAGAGAATCAAGGCCGACCCCAAAACTACTGGCAATGCGACCTGCCTGCTTGTAAACAGGCCATACATGGAGAGAACTTGAACAGATGTCCAGGGACAGAGGTTGTCCACACTTTTATTGGTGGCCTAACACCAGCAGGTGTGACAGGAATAAGTAAGTATGAGCTTAATTTACATACATATATTGTGATACTTTCCTCCAATCAGAAAGCTTAGACCTGGTTAGGAATTTCATCCAAACAGGACAGTTGTTTACATGGAAGGCTTTGGGAAGGGCGCAAGCCTCTCCCACTTTAAGACAATCTCATTTGTGCCATCGTAATACAGTGTCAAGTTCTGTGTTGCATTTTCTCATATTTATTTCATATAGTTTGCTGTATTTTGTTCAATAATTCTGTCATTCACCTGCAAAACTGTTGAAATTATATTGAAAATTATTAGCATACGACCAGAACCTGAATCTTTATTCTCTTCTCTGGTGTATTATTTGAATCATTACACTTTTTTATAGGTCTCACCCAAAGTAAAAATCTATAGGGGCACTATCATTACAGTCAATAGGAGAATTATGAGTTAAACACAATTTTCGTAATTTCGACAAAAACTGCACAAACCTCAACTAAACACTTAACTAAAAAGTACTAAGGTACAGTACTTTCACAGCCTGACATCTTTTCCCTCGTTTTCGGTCATCCCGGGTGTGGAATTTTTTTTTTTTTAAATCTTGTTTTCTCCCATTGACCGTAATGCACCTATCAATGGAATGTCCCATCCCCTATACCCCTGGCAAGGTGCGTAAAAGGTGGGTCATTGCAAAATAAAATGTAAGTCATATGTACGTCATTTCCCTTAAGATGTCAGTCATAAATAAATGTGACTGTACTGTGGGGTGAGTCATTTTACCAAAGATGTCGGTCATTTTAGTGACACAGGGGTGGGTCAATGTGGGTCACTTGCTAAATCTGTTACATGTGATTGTACAATTTGCGAAGGTCAATGATAATACCCTTAAAGATTCTATGCTTTTTTAAGATTTTGAAACAAAATGTATCTCTGCCCAAACTAATTTTACATTTTACTCTGCTGAATTCATGCATGGGCCTAGTAAATTTTGCAAGTTGGTGCAATGGCTTTATTAGCAGAGTTGCTGTTTGAAAAACTGAAATGCAACACCAGAAATATGAGTGCTTTGATTATTAACAGACTAATAGATGATCCAAATTTTAGCAGTTTGTCCTGCTGTCCATTTTGAATATTCTTTGTGCTGAAGCATTGGGATTCAGTCATGTATTGGAAGATTCCATTTCATGAAACTAGTGATCGTTTCATGAGGTTGGATTACGAAATGGAACTGAAGAGTTTCAAAGTATTTTATTATTTCTTTTAAGTGCATCAATATGTGCATCAATTACACTGAAATGTGCGTCACTTTTGTGATTCAGGTACAGTCATTTTGAGACTAGGTGTTTAGTTATTTGTGTGACTGAAGGGTGCGTCAAAATACACCACTTGCCTGAGGCAGGTCGTGCAATGACCACGCACCTTGTTCAGGTATAGGGAGTGGGAGATTCAATTAATCATGATGGGATTTTTTTTTTTGCTGAAATATCATGTCAAAGTGGACAATAATTAAAATTTTGGGAGTTTTTAGTTGAGGTTTGTGCAATTTTTGTCAAAATCACAAAAAATTGTGTTTTACTCCTATTGACCATATTGATAGTGCCCTAATAGATTTTTATTTTGGTGAGCCCTATAGGCCACACTCGAAACACCAACCATACAGCTCATTAACGTTAGGCTTTCTATTGCAGTACCCACCATTTCCAGGAAAATTATTTCCTACAAAAATGCCCCGGCCTACCCGTTCTTATGACTCCCAATAGTCATAGGATAAATTCCTTTGTCACCCGATTTTTATAAAAAAATCACTACCCACCTCCTGAATGCTGAAATTTCCAGCTTTTTCGGAGCAAGATTTGTACATCTGTCATTGTTAACGATGCTTCGCAAATGGTGTGGGCTTGAAAAAATGTTATTTGAGTGTTACACAAAATTAATTGAACGGTCATTTTAACTGTCGATTGACCTGAAAATGGTTTAAAATTGACAATCAGTTGTTTGTTAATACTAATTTGTCATTTCTAAACAGTTTTCATAGCAATCAAGAGTTAAAATGAATGTTTAACAGATTTCGCATAACAATCAAACAACAGGGTTTTTTCAAGCCCACAGCATTTGCAGAAGATCGTTAACAATGACAGACGTACAAAACTTCCTCTAAAAATGCTTGAAATTTCAGCACATAGGATGTTTGTACCGGTCCAAAAATCGGACCCAGTACTCAACCTGCATTATTGGTTGGATATCCGCATGACGACAAAGTCTTTTCAATATTTTTCGCAGAAGTAGTATATGTGGTTAAATCTAACAGTGTGCCTTATAAAATATTGTGATAGTTCTTGTTTTTTCAATTGTATCTTTGTTTTTGTGAATAAAGAAATAAAATACAAATGTTTTTATCTCTTTTATTTACCTGTCTTCATAAAATACTGTAAAATGATAATATACTCACTTCGTGAAATTTCACGGGACAGGACAATTGGTATTTTGGAATAATACACGATTCCATTACATGCACGCTCAGTAACACATAACCAATTTCATAAAAACACAACTTGTGATTGGTTTATAATAGATGTTACACTTTTTTCAGCAAATAGCAGACATGCTTTCAAAAAGTTTAGTAATGTATAATCGCAATATATTTTTTCTACAGCATACTACATACACTGCCTGTTGCACGCTGGTTTGGGTATCTTTTTTTACAGCAAAGTTTAGAGAGTTTAAGTTTTGCGCTACTAGTACATGTAGTACTACTATTGTACATAAGTTACTAGCTACATTGCTCATTCAACATCATTTCTGCGATCTGTGACAATATTTTGTGATCATTTTATTGTATTGCATTTGAATAGAACGAAAACAAACACTTTATAATTCTTGTTAAGTAAGATATTCTTTTAACATACAATTCTGAAACAGAAACAGTCTGCAATTGGTAATATTTTGAAAATCCATACCCTGGTTGTATTTTCGGAACCGGGTAACAACACAATCGATTGGGTACCCGGATATTTCGAGTGAACACTGAAGTTAATACACGAGGTGGATAGTGATTTTTTTTTATATCAAAAATCGGTGTCAAAGGAAATTATCACGTGACTATGGGAGTCATAAGTACAGGTAGGTCGGGGCAATTTGGTAGGAATGAATTTCCTGTAGGAATGACTTTGCGGTGGAAATGATGGGTACAGCGTAGGGAGCCTAATGTTAATAACCCCTATGGTTGATGTTTTGAGTGTGGCATATAGCTTTGTTGACTTATATCAAATTTACAAATTACACAGCTCGTGAGATTAGTCACACGAATGCACAATCTTACACAGCCTGGTGATCCCCTATGGTCAGATCGTTGCCATTTCAAATTCAAGAGTCACTGACTGAGTGTGATGTAACTGTAACACTAATGTAGTTAACACAGTAGGCCCCCTACATGTAGCCTAGTTACTATACACATCCTCCAGTAAGGGTTGACATTGGGATTGCCATATGAAAGGTGTTAAAGATTATGTACAATTCCTATGTTTTATGAAATTCACATGTTGTAGAAAATTGATGATTGAAAAATAACTTACTTTTTGGATTTTCTTATATCAATTAATCTAAATAATACACTTTTTACAAAAAACCTTTTTCAAAATTTTGACCTATTTTGCACCACAATGGGATAAAGTTCTCCGAGATTCATATTTTGGTTGCCATTTTCTTAGTCACTGCACATTTGTGATTAATTATTCAACGTCTGCAAATAAGTTTTAGAATGTTCTACTAAACTGCAAGTTGATTTTTTGCTGGCAACATTTTTTTGTTCATATAATTTAATTAAATTGTTTTGGTAAAAAAAAATCTGTGTGCCAAAACAAATAAATAAAACATCAAAATTGTTTAGAGATTATATAATTGTACTTTATAAGTGTTATCCTAAATTTGTCCTCAAATAATCTAAAACATATTACCCCCGCTAAAATTTTATAACCCTGATGGGATTGTTTTGAACTTTAACGGTACTTTGAAGAGCTCGTCAGATGATTTTTACGGAAGAAAAAGTAGTCCAAAATGCTTGGATAAAAATAAATAAAATCACTTTAAAACAATTTTTGAAAACATGGATAGGCTTCAAATATCGATTCTAATCATTGTGGGCGAAAAAAAAAGTAGGCTAAAGATCTAAAAACTGAGATTTTCCTATACTTTTAACACCTCGCTTAAAACAGTACAGGAAGGTAAAGGATTTTGTAGTAATTCTCGCATGGCCAGCCATCACCAACGGCAGCCATTACTAACACGGCTGGCATAAGTCCGATGGTAGTACGGAAAGTACTACATGTCAGATGTAGCCTAAGTACTAAACAAACGGTACTATAGACTCTGCTTAATTCTCAGACGTTAGAGACTCAGTCGCAGTGATATTGTATATCTTCATCCTATATCTGGTCCTATATCAAAAGATTAAGAAGTAACTCTGTAGGTGTGTCTGATCTACTAAATAATGGTAAACTCTGCACAGTGACAGTAAAACTAAAGCTAACATTATAAATGACCAGTTTTTCAGTGTTTTTACAGAAGAAAACACCTCCCAAATCCCTGTAACTAAACCACTCACCAACAGCAAAATAAACCAACTTATAATTACCCCGAGAAGGTGTCAAAAAGCAGCTGCATAACCTAGACCCCAACATTAAGCCTCAGGTCCTGACCAAATACCACAATGGTTTCTAAAAACACACGCTGATGACCTCTATGAAATTTTAAGTGATCTCTTTCAAACCTCTGTCGATAATGGTACTATCCCTAACAAGTGGAAAAAAGCAAACATTTGTAGCGTTTTTAAAAAAAGGTTATAAACAAAACCCAGCTAATTACAGACCTATTTCCCTCACATGCGTTTGTAGTAAAATCCTTGAGCATATAATCCACTCACATGTGATAAAATTCCTTGATGAGCATAATATCTTTACTGATTTACAACATGGCTTCCGTGCAAAAAGATTGACTGAAAAACAACTCCTCTTAACAATAAATGATATCTCTCAACAAATTGACCAAAACAGTAACGTCTCCATGGCTATTCTTAACTTCTTAAAAGCCTTTGATAAAGTCCCACACCAGCGCCTGTTATCCAAACTTTCCGCCTATGGCGTTGATGGAAATCTCCTGGCCTGGTTTGCATCATTCCTCAACAACCGCATCCAGCGTGTTGTCTGTGATGGTGAAAGCTCTGATTCTAAACAGGTTTTATCCGGTGTACCACAAGGTACTGTTTTGGGTCCATTACTTTTTCTTTTAAATGTAAATGACATCACTGATAATATAAACAGCACATTTAGACTGTTTGCTGATGACTACCTTGTGTACAGAACAATTGATAAGCCCTCTGACCAACAAATCCTCCAAGATGATCTTAACAAACTTGAATAATGGCAAAACAAATGGCAAATGATTTTTAACCCCTCTAAATGCTACATCTTGTCAATTTCCTCTAAGAAATGCTTTAAATCACCTGTTTATACCTTATGCAACCAGCCACTAAAACATGTCAACTCCCACCCATACCTAGGTGTTGAAATTAATAATAAACTTAGATGGGGTAAACATATACATAACATAAACAAGAAAGCTAACTCTGTACTTGGCCTATTAAAGCGTAACCTCTCAAACTGTCCCACCGGCGTTAAATCCACTGCTTATAAAGCTCTAGTCAGGCCAGTACTTGAGTACGCATCAGCAGTCTGAGACCCCCATCACCAGTGCCATGTGGATAATCTTGAATCTATTCAAAGGAGAGCAGCCAGGTTCTGTATGGCAGACTACTCTTATAAATCTAGTGTAAAAAACATTCTTCATAAATTAATTGGCCCCTGCTAAAAACAAGAAGATACAACACCCGGCTACATATGCTATATAAAATCAATAACAATCTTGTCGCCATCAATAAGATGAACTTATCCCCACCGTCAGAACTAATACAAGAAATAATCATGACCTTAATTTCCAGGTTCCCCATGCTAAAAAGAATGTATATAAACACTCTTTCTTCCCTCACACACTAAAGGATTAGAATGCTTTACCGTCAGACATTGTACATGCACCAAGTCTCAACTGTTTCAAAGCTAAACTTACTATCACTTCTTGTATTGCTAACTAGTTTTTTTATATATATTTTTTTAATATATTTTGTACTCATACTTTTTACGCTCGGTTGGCGTTCATGTCCTCTTGAAGGATTTTTGCCGACTTAACTAATTCAGATTCATGATGTGTTGGTTTTTTTAAACTACTGTAGGCTAGTTCGACTTAATAGTCCTAGGCTCTACTAGCTTACTAGTTACACTTAGAGATAGTCTTTGACCTAACCTTACTGTGCTAACCGCGTTTGACAGAATCTTCAACCGGGTGTCTTTTTATGACGTCAATACTATTACTACGTCGTAAGGTTAGGTTTAGATTAAATTAGGTTTAGGTTAGGGTATGATGTCATACAAAGGACACCCGGTTTAAGATTCTTTCGGCTGCGTTATAACAATTCTACATTCCTAACGTTAATGTTATTATTGAAGCTTTCGAGTAAGAAGTGAAAATTCGACGAATTAAATTGTTACCAGTGACGTAGTTGGTCCATTTTAATAGCATACCCTCTATTTCTGGCATTCTTACTGTTCGTATTAAAACTTTAAAAAGCTGCAAACGTCAGCAGAAACACGTATCACACAATTCACAACACAAACACTGAAACAGGTCATGCATGTTGCCTAATAGGTTACTGCTTCATGGAAGCATATCACTAATATAATGCCAAGGTTATAGTATGCCTCTATATTTCTATTGTATGCCTCTATCAGAACAAATAATTACTGTTACACCTGCATCTATTGATTCTTCATGAACTTCCCCTCAGGAATGGTCACCTCTCCCAGGGGAGAAAAAACCTACCAATTTCTCGGTTGCAACAGTTGCAAGCGGAAAATAGCACTGGCAAATTAAGTTTTCATCAAGTGCCAGTGCTACTAACTTCTACTACTACTTCTAGTTCTACGTAGATACTCGTTAAAGCCTATTTAACATCTTACCAGTCAAAACGCCCCTTTGCCGCTCCAACTTAGCCTCAATCGGCTGCAAGATTGGTGGAACAATAGCGGTTTTAAATTCTCCAAATACAAGACAGTCTGCATGCACTTCTGTCATTTCAACAACCTCCACCCCAACCCGAACCTCGTGCTAAATGGCAATCGCATCCCTAGAGTTGTGGTTCATGTGGTTCATTACAGAGTGTACTCTGATGAAAAAACAGGCACAGTCGACACACAATCAATTCGAAGATGACGTGCAGGACTAGTAAAACACTGTTGGCTAAATATACTATACATTGGTATAAACTGCCAGTACTGAGATCAGGGAAGCTCAACTGTTTATTGTTAGCTTTATTTTTTTTAAATTTCATTTACTCTCTCTGCGTATCAGGCTATTTTTCTTAAGTTTTCTATATTGTCCGTATCATAAAGGTTTGTTTTGCTCATATTCATTCCAATAATGTTCTTAAAGTAAGAACAGTTAAAAATATGTCCAGTAGTATCTTTATGGTCATAAAATTTACAATTTATATTAGGGTAGCTGTCCTTGTAATTGGCTTTACCTTTAATCATATTCAATCTTAATTTAATTATAGCAAGGGTCTCCACTGTCAGACTGTTTTCAACTCTGAAATATATTTCTGTCGTTCAAAACGATGTTCTAGTTGAAATCTGAGTTTACTAGTTTTTTTTTCTTTGATGCATTTCCTCTATTTCATCAGCAGTTTTCTTTTTAACTTCTTTCTTCCATTTGCTTTTTGTCTTCTTCCGAACATTATTAGTATCATTATTAATTCCGTATGTTCCTCTTATGTATTTGATTTCATGATACCAACATCCAGGATAGCCTTTATTTTTTTTGTCCAATAAGTATTTTTCTTGCTGTTCTACTTTCGTCTGACTTGAATAATAATGTAATAACATGAGTTTCTTGGAATTAATGATTTGTAAGATTGGCCAAAACCTGCTTCTTTCAAAATTCCCCAATATGATGTTGCACTATTTAAGTTGAAGATGCGGCAAATCATTCTTTTTTGCAGATTTTCTAGAGCTTGTACTTCCTTTACTGATAAATTAGTCCCAGTTTCCAGATTATATGTAACAGCTGGCATAGCTACTTCTTCTATTTTCACTTGTAATGCTGCATTTTCGACTTTTGACTGATTTCCATACTTTTCTATTGTTTTATTCATACGCTCAATATACGCCTCTTTATTTTCAATCCTGTTTTTGTTAGTCTTTGGTGAAAAAACATTCACCTAGATACTTCGCGTTTTCTGTTTTACCGATTTTTTTTTTTTTTAAGTTGACCACACTACGTTCTTGGGTTTAACCCTGGACCCCAAGCCCTCCTACAAGCAACACATCACCAACCTGAAAGAGAAATGCAACAGCTCCCTTAAATTTCTTCGTCTCCTCTCCAACACCACTTGGGGTACGAACCCACACGCTCTCCTCAAAATCTTCGGGCTGACCATTCGTGCCAAGCACTGTGCCGCTCACAACTCTTACCTCAACCACATCAACACCATTCAAAAGGAAGCCCTCAGACTTTGCCTGGGTAACTACCGGACCGCTCCAATCTCCAGCCAACGACCCTTCCCCCTCTCCCAAATTTCTGCTAAGGTGTAGAAAACTTAGCCTTTCCTACGCTTTTAGAACCCTCACCAACACCCAAAACCCTGTATACAACCTCATTAGGTGCCCCAATATCTCCACCCTCTTTAATAGAACTAAAACCCTTGCCAATTCCTTCAGCTTATGTATCAAACCCGACCTCCACCATATCGGCATCAACCCCGCCACTCTTGGCACCTTCTCCTGACCCACTTTTTCTGCCTGGATCAACCCTTCCTTCTATCCACCTGGACCTCTACACTCATCACAATGCCCAAATCCACCCCAACCTCTTCATCAACCTCCACAACCAAATCAAAGACAACTCTTAAACTACACCTCCATCTATACTGATGGCTCAAAGGAAGGCGACAAGACAGCTGCTGCTGCCGTTATCCAAGATATCACCCTCAGCAGCAGGCTTCTTAACTACTCGTCCATATTCTCGGCCGAGGCCAAGGCCTTCCTATTCGTCCTCAACTATATTGAGCACTCCCCGCTCAGCCACTTTGCCATCTTCTCAAATTCCAAGTCTGTTCTTGCTTCTTTACTCATTCTTAGGTGGGATAACCCCACGTCACACCTTCTCCTCCTCCGTAAATTCCTTTCGCCCCCCCCCCTCCTCTTTGCAGGAAAAATATCATTTTCTCATGGATACCCAGCCATGTTGGCATTCCCTGCAATGACAGAGCTGATTCAGCCTCTAAGCTTGCCCTCAGCCTCCCCCTACCCCATTTCCCAAAACCAATTCTGACATCAAACTGCTTGTCGCTTCCCTTGTTCGTGATCGCTGGCAAACTCTATAGGACTCCCAAATTGAAAACAAACTCCCCGACATCCAGCCCACCATTCCAACCAAACCCACCATCTAAAATCTCTCTCGTATCGATAACGTCCACATTACCCGCATTAGAATAGGTCACACACACACACACACACGCACACCCCCCCCCACACACACACATCTCACTCACTCCTAACTCCTTACTGGCTACCACACCCCTCTGCAACAATTGCCACTGCACCCTCACAGTCCACTACACCCTCCTTGCCTGCCCCTGTACAACCTTCCCAGAGCTTCCCTCATCTCTCACAACTCCATAGCCGAGCTCTTCCAGAAAAACTCTCCGGATAAAATTATCTCCTTTCTTCATCGTACCTCCCTCTGCAACCACATTAAGTCCTCCTCTACCACCCTCCTCTACAAACTGTTGCCTTTCTGAGCACCCCTGCACTTCCTCTCTCGATCCCAGCTTCCTGGCTATTAGTGACCGTACTTCTCTCAGACTCCTCCTATTTTCTTTTCTTCCTACCTCTGGAATGATACTGGTACTGTATACTGGTATATGTAACAATAAAAGCATTAGGCTTAGTGAATTCACTGACCCATTTAAAACTCGGTCTGAAGTTATTAGTAATGTACGTGTACAGTTGTATGGTGTGTCGTGACCAGACCGGGAGCAGTTTTTTAATTGTTATTCGCAATGACGAAGGGCGAAAATATGGCATCAATTTCAGGTCTGTAAGTTATTGGGGGAAGAGCTGCAGCCTCCAGAACCCCGGTACCGACGGCACGGCATCATTTTTGTGAAAAAATTTCAATTTTGGGAGAAGTTGCCAAAGTTTGCATAATTTTACCAAACTTTCCTTCAATTTTACTAATTTTATGTTAATATTTTCCTTTTACCTCCCAACCAGTACAAAGAAGAAAGAATGCATGCAACCGGTAAGGTGAACTCATTTAAGGCGGCAGTTTGCCCCAAGCCCCCTTCTTCTTACGTTTCCCCTCTCATCTAATATTTTCTTCCTTCTTACCTCTGAGTACACGTGTAATACATCGCTCGACGCTTCATAACCTGAGCTGATGCCCACAACCTTTAATCTTAACTGCAAGAGCCATAACTTGATAACCTGTGGGTTGTGGTTTAAAAAAAAAAAAGTCAGCCATGGTATATTCTCTAAAAAACCCACACCATGGCCTTTAACCTTAACTTCAATGGCCATAACTCGATAACCTGTGAGTTGTAGGTTTTTAGAAATCAAGCATGGTGTAATCTCTAAACCCCCCACACCCACAACTTTTTACCCTTAACTGCAATAGTTATAACCTGTGGGTTGCGGCTCTGCGGATATTTTAGAAATCAAGCATGGTGTAATCTCTAAAATCCCTCCTCTATAACCTTTAACCTTAACTTCAATGGCCATAACTCGATAACCTGTGGGATGTGTTTTTTTTAAATCACCGACAACCTTTAATCTTAACTGCAAGAGCCATAACCTAGAGGTTCTAGAAATCAAGCATGGTGTAATTTCTAAAACCTCCACACCCACAACGTTTACTTGTGGGTTGTGGGTGTGGATTGTGGGTTTCTTAGAACTGAAAAAGGACAACTTTTTGTTGTATATAGTAATTCCCGACTTTAACATCCACCTGTCCACTCTTAAAATACTCTGGTCGAATATGAACCGAATCGGTTCAAATTTGACCCCGGTTTGGGGTCTCAGGGGCACCGAACCGGTCCTGGTCATTTTGATCCGGAGTTCCGGTTCAAATAAGAATGACCCGGTTCCGGTTCATTCTGCGAAACGAACCAGATAGCCGGTTCAAATGTTTTTGAACAGAATACTGGTCAAATTTTAATTTCTGATTAGATCAGTTGTTCAAAATGAACCTCCCTCTGGTCACATTGACATTTTATAGTAGGCTCAATAATAGAACCTATAAAATTGTAACCATTTTCTCTACTTGCTCCAAACCGAAACCAAGTTACCAACACAAGAAACGACCTAAAAGAAAACAACACATTTTTTGTACATTTTATGCTCTGCAAATAACTTTATTATGCACTTTAATCAAAATATGGAATGCTTTAATACATATAACAAGAAATAAGGACTCAAAAAAGTGGAAAATCATAAACATATAGCTTGACTTACATTTAGGGGAAAAATGCTTTAATTAATAACACTTCTTATACAGTTCAGTGGAGTTTCCAATACAATAATACCAACAAGTAATAATTACCAAGAGTTGTTCTGTTCAAAAGGTGCTAATTTAACCAAAACAGGTGGAAGCTAGAATTTTAGCACAATGCGATGTGTATTGCCATTTGCATTTAGAACCATTTCAGGATCTACCCTCTGATCATCATTTTCAGTTTTATTCAAGTTAAGCATTCATTGTTCGAGTTCTGTTCAGCCAAGATTTACATTCTATCATTTTCCTTTTATGCAAGCCAATTGCTTTGATTCTCATTGATACCAGACATCGCTTGATCTGATTTTCTTAGAGCCAAGAAATTGATTGTGTTTATTTCTTTTTATGGCATGAATTCATTTTTTACCACATTCCGTTGGAAAGTTTCAACTATATAAGTCTTGACACCCTAAAATAGATTACCCTCCATTTCATCCCAACCCCTCAAATTCTGACCTTCTCCTGTTCCTATATGATCAAAATTGTAATCACTTCTTCATTATGTGGTAACAAAACCCTACACCAAATATAATCAAAATTCAATCATCCTTTCTTCAGATATTTTTACGACTGACAAACGAACAAACAGATAAAGGACAAACGCAGACGATAACATGTAAAACAGCATTAACATTTTGTGTATGTATTATTTGTGTATTCCCCAAGAGGTTTTAATTATTTCTTGTTGACATAACCTGTTTTTCACAAAAATTCCCAGTCCATCAAATGCACATATTCATTTCTGCATTATGATGAGCAACATAGATGTGATAAGCGTGTGCTGGTAACATTGCTCCAGCTACTATAGCTTGAGCTTGCAGAATTCATGGTCCCGCTACAGTTTCCACACCTTATGATACCACTCAGTTTTCAAATTTTGAAAACCCTGGCAAGATTCTTTAACGCCTTGAAAAATACTACATCGACAACCTCAACAAATTGTATCACACGATAAATAGCACTAGTAAAATTAATACACAGTAAAAAATTAGCATCGTAAAATACAGCACAGGTAAAATATCCCAACAGTAACAGAACACCAATTTGTTATACCTGTCGCTAAAATTTGAAATTAGCCAGTAAATCTGGAATCAGGTCAGTAAACCTTCAGGCTTAGAATACCAAACAAGACAGTTTGAAGCTGTTTTTGATTATAAAATGAAAAGAACCTTAAAAATTTCCCAGTTACAAGCGAAAAATGGCACTGGTAAATTAATTTTCTATTAAACATTGCTGTTTATCGGAAAAATCACTCACAATTTTTGGAAAATGTTGCCGTATTTTTCCAATAATTTTACAAAATTTCCAAATTAATACAGAGCAGCAAAGATATGTGTTCCTTTTGAGATGCTTTCTTGGTAAAGATGGACAGATGCAGTAGAAAATAACTTACTTGCTTTATAAAATCAATAAAAAAGCTGGCTAAATAAGTCAAGATTGGCTAAAAAATGACCATTTCTATTGGCTTTTGAATTTTCAAAACTTGATAATCAACAAATGAACACACAATTACAATAAATGGGTTGCTACCTTCGTAGGCTAACGATAGCAAATTCCGTCCCTGTAAGGCAATATCACTTTTAGTCTAAACTTTTCCAGATTTTAACTCTCAACTAGGAAGAAAACGTATAACTGGGAAGGAGAAAGCTTCTAAGGTTTCCCCCGTTCCCCCAGAAATTTTCTTCATTTTCAGAAAAAGAGTCTTTTATGTTAGTGTGGCAAATGGGGAATGTTGGCATGAGTTTTCCATGAAGTTTTCCAATAATTTTACGAAATTTTTCTTTAATATTATCCATTTCAGTCTAAAAATTCTTTAAAGTGGTAGTTCCCTTTGTGAGTTTTCTTCATAATTGGGCATATTGCTTTTATTAGCATGTGGCAGTTTACCCCGGAATTTTTTCATCCTTTTTGGGAAATTTTATTGTCTTTCAAATTTACCAAATTTTTTCAACTGTTTGTTAATAATTTCTCAATAATATTCCCAAACTGGAAGAATGCAACCGAGAAACAAAAAAATTCTCCTACTTCTCTGGGAAATTCCCTTCATTTTTCTTCAATTTTCTTTAAAATTTTGGGGAAATTTCCTTCATTTTTGAGAATTTGTTGTACACTGTCAAATTCTTCCAAACTTTCCAATAATCTCAACAAATTTTCAACAACAAAGTTTTTTTTCTTCTTCAATTTTCCCTCCTAAACAGGAAGACAGCTTGCAACCAAGAAAGTGAAATCCTCTCAGGGAGGCAGTTTTTTTCAAATTATTATTATTCATCATCGATTTATACATGTATAGCGCCTTTTGCCAGGGCCTCAAGGCGCTGGACCCAATTAGCCACCTAATAAGTTCCCATGCAACTAGAAAAATAGGCGCACAGGAACTTAGACTTGATTGGGCCAGGATGGGATAAGACGGGAAGTGGATGAACACCACATTTGTATGCTTCTCTTCTCGAATAGTGTTCAGAGAACCAGGTAGGGTGTGACTGTCCTACCATCAGGACCAACGGATTCAAGTCCCCTCCGAAGAACGGCGAGCACCATTCAACCATTGCCAGTTCTCTTAAGAGCTGAATGTGATATGTTAATTTGAGGTCGTCAGTAAATCTTATATTTTACACCCCCACTTAAAATACTAACGCGCTTGAACTTCACTTTCTCTCTGAACAACAACAAAAGCTTGCTCTGGTGTCCGTCTCAAGCTCTCCCAATGCTTGTACCTGCATCTGGCTCAGTCTCCAACAGTGCGCATGCCCAATGGTCCAATCCTTGTGAAAACAAAATGGAAAAGAAGTAATCAATCTCCAACTCTTAATCACAAATACAAAATGCTTTTGGATCCCTACAGTAGAAAATTGTAAAATAAATTATGATATAAAAGTTTAAAATGATGATACGGTACCTTATATAATAGCCAAGAGAATAGAAAGGCCAATGTCACAAGGGGCACAGGAGGGAAATAACCACAAATATTTCCCAGGAAAATTGCAACTGTAAATCAACTTTCCATCAAACATTTAAATATGCAATTTTCAGGAAATATTTCTCTAACTTTCGAGAAATCTCCATCAATTTTCAGGAACTTTTTTTCATTTTTGGACAATTTCCTTCATCGACGGGATTTTTTTTTAAAGTTCTGGCAAGTGTCTTTGGTGTTTGTGAAATTTAATTGTTTTTTGGCAATTTTATCCATTTTTCAGAAAATTTCTTTAACTTTTGGCAATTTTCTTTGGTTTTATGTTAATTAATTTCCTAAAATCCTCCCTGGGGGACAGTTGACCCCCCTTTCCCCCTCCCCCATGGTGCCTAGTGTCAAAACTGGTTGTGTGATTATGAAATCATTAGAGAAATCATTAAGCATATATATACATTCAATTTGTTTCTCTCTCATTTTCACTCAAACACAAAAATGCATGTTTCATTTCTTTCATTATGATGATTTCCAGCAATAATCGCTACATCACAGAAATCGAACAAGCACTGTATTTCAATTTCTAGCAGACTTGATTTTCCAGCAAATCAGAATGCTTTAAATTATCCTATCATATAAAACTGGATATATCAATTTCTTTCCAATGACAATGCCCCAAATCATAACCAATGAAAATGCTTGAAATCAACGTATATCTGGAAATCGAACACAAGTTTAATTTGTGATTAATATGACAATTTTAAAGTGATATGACCAGTTTTGTCCAAAGTCAATCACACAAATTGTTTTTTCTGGACATATGGCACACCAGGCAAACCAAAATTGTACCAAAGGTAAGTGACAATATTTTCCCCAGAGGAGTTCTTGACTTGAATGTTTTAATGGGGAGAAAATAACAAATATTTCAATTGCTGACTACTGTACATGACTTTTAGCATTGTATAAAGCGTTGAAGAGCCGAGTTAGGAATAGACCAATTTCATAATACAAAATAGCCATCTTTGATGTTGAAACTTACTGGGGTCAATTTTATTTGATTTCAAACAATATTTACACACTCCTTACTAAAATATATTTTCATTTTTCCACAAAGTTTTCAGAATTTGTACCTATTACCGTGGTTTCCTCTTTGTTGGCTTGGACCCTTACATCCCTGCTCTCTCCTCAGGGTGATTGGGTGGCAGGGGCAGTATTTGAGTGGTAATGTTTGACTTCTGCAAATAATTAATTATATTTTTAAATATGAGAAGCTAAAAAAGGATGTTTTCAAAATCAGGCACTCTAAAACAAGAAAATTTATATAGGTATTTACTGCATGGGATAAGTTGTGATAAGCAACACACAAACTTGAAAGAAAGTACAAAGTTTAAAATGGCATTTTTTTTTTTTCTTTATTATGAAATCACAACTCTGGATTATAAGTTATGTATTGTACAGTATGACTTTTAAGACTCTTTGCCATACCTTAAAGAACTAGAACTGTCGGAAGGACAGTGTGCTCGATTATTCAAAGCTAGTAGAGAGAATGGGCTTATAGAGGGAGGTATATACAGAAATAGGGTAGCAGGGGCAGATGATTTCAAATTACTTGAGCTTTGGAAGATGCACTTACATTTTCATTTGCACTACAAGCTTCAAAATACCTTTGAGTTTTCCTAATATTTTAAGTAGTAACTCGGAAAACATGTAAAACCTAGCAGTCTTTATAACTACATGTACAACACCTCTTTTAGTTCTATCAATTGAATAACAAAGAAAGCAGAGACCCCGACTTGCCAATGTCAATGAAAGAATGCCATTCAATCCCCTTTCCAAACTACCCTCCTCCAGCCCCTACACATTCCCAGAACTACATCCTGGATTGTAATACAACTTCCAATTTAAGAGAGAATGTGTATCAAGCAAAGTCAAGCAGCATGCAAAATGTACAGTAACATTAAAGCAAAATTATGCAAAACAATATGGCTTAATGTTCTGTATGACAAACTGAACATTGGAAATTATACAAATCCCCTCAACGCTAATAATGCATATTCCAGATTTTCCCATCCGAACCAGTCCTAAATGTCATCCCACTTCTATACTCCATGCAGTCACACCTGAAAACCAGATACTGTATGTCATTCCACCCCAGATACGGTACGTCATTCCACCACTTGCATGACCCACATGCCATCACAACTGAAATCCAGATGACATCCCACCACATGCCACCCCCCTGTCCAACATGTCAACCCGCCCTGTTCTACATGCCAACCCACCCTGTTCCACATGTCAACCCACCCTGTTCCACATGCCAACCCATCCTGTTCCACATGCCAACCCACCCTGTGCTACATGCCAATTCACCTTGTCTGACGTGCCAACACATCCTGACCAACATCGCATAACACCCTGCCCTACATATACTGTAATTACACCCTGTCCCACATGACCTCATCCCAATTCCTTCAGATACTTTATCATTAAGTCATCTTCTACCCCACATTCTCCTTATTGTTTATATTTCCCAAACCTCTAATTTAACATTCTTTAGAAGGGAGGACACGTATTTACTTCTTTATTCATGGCAAGACAAACATTTTGACTGCTATTCATGTCAGGAATGTCAATATCATAACAAAACTAGAAATGTGAAGTTAGTAAGTCATAAGTCATATATTTTTGATCTCAGGTCAAAAATATTGCAGCAAATGCACACTATACCTCACCATTAAGTGTGAACAACGCTCTTCACATATACTGTAGGATCATTTGTTTAAGCAAAATCATCATACTTACTTTAATTCAAGAGATACAACATATACAAATATTTTCATTGCTATGCAAATAGAATAATTATTATGCACACACAATTCCCCAATCAGGGTTTTAGCTGGAAATCGGAGAAATGGGTGTGCATTGCAAATTTCTATGCACGCATAATTTGTTGACGCCACAGGTATAATGCGTACGCATAGCATGAGTCCAAGGGTCACATGGGTGAGATTTTAAGGGCAACATTTCCGTGGAGGACCATGTACCTTGGGCAACGCCTGAAAGCTCTGGGGTTTCATCAATTTAATGGCTTAAGATTGGCTTTTAAGAACACTTGAATATTTACGAAAACATACATGAAGTCTTAGTAAAATCTCCTGATTAATAAACCTAATGCTCTTCGCGTTCACATTTCAAGAAAATGTTGTACTGTTATTCATTTATTGACTCTCTTTTTCTTTTCTCGTGTTGTTACATAGCGTTTGAATAAATTGTGTTTATTACAGGTATGCATATATTGACTCTTGTTTCTTTTGTTGTGTTGTTACATTGAGTTTTATTAATTTATGTTTTTTTCCAGGTATTAATTTATTGACTGCCTTTTTCTTTTGTTGTGTTGTTAATATGTAGCTTGACTAGAATATGTTTCTTTCTGGTATTCATTTGGTATTCTTTTCTGATTATCTAAAGACTTTGTTCATCTTACAATATGATATGTATGAATTGATCAAATAAAGTTTATATCGGGCTAAATAAAGTTTGATCTGGCCAAATAAAGTCAGATATAAACATGATGTAATACATTTGATATACAGATAAAGTTTTATCTGGCCAGATATAGTCCGATACAACCTTGTTAAAAGTCAGATACATACTTGATAAAAATCAGTTTGATCTGATTATATGGCCAAATCAAGCCAAATATCATCTTGATTAATACTACATTTCATATCTAAAAAAGCTTAATATGCATATGCCAGATAAAGCAATATATAACCTCTATTAAAGCCAATTTGATCTACATATAAAGTTTGACCTGGCCAGATCAATCCAGATAAAAAGTGGATTTATTGCTACATTTGATATACAATAAAGATTAACCTGGCCAGATAAAGCCACACACAACAGTTATTAAAGCCAATTTGATGTACAAATTTAGTTTAATTTGGCCAGATTAAGCCGGATATAAACTTGATTTAATGCTACATTTGATATTCAAATATAGTGTAATCTTTCTTAATCATGCCAGATATAACCTTTATCAAAGCCAATTTGATCTACAAATAGTCTCATCTGTCCAGATCAAACCAGATATAACTTAGCTTGATTTAATGCTACTTTTGATATACAAATAAAGTTTAATCTGGCTAGATCAAGCTAGATATAAAGTGGATTTAATGTTCAAATTTGATATATTAATACAGTTTTATTTAACTATTTAAACCCTTTATTGAAGCCAATTTAAACTATAGTTAAGTTTGATCTGTCCAGATGAAGCCATGTAGAAACTTGGGTTAATGCTACATTTGATCCCAGCTGAAAAATCCCTATGTTTAATAGGTTTTTCACCAACACATCAAACTTTCTGTCATACAATCTGATGTACCAACCAACGATGCAAGTGATGAGGATAAAGACAATTTCTATGATGAACTGCAAGCTCTAATTGATGGAGTACCGAAACATGATGTACTGATATTGATGGGGGATCTCAATGCCAATGTTGGTCATTAATAATGAAGGATAATTGTGGACGTGGTACTGGTGAAAGGAATGCTTAGGAATGCTTATGTTGAGAAGCATCTGGACTTTTGCGGTAACAATAATCTGGTGATAAGTGGAACAATTTTCCCACATAAGCAAATACACACAAGGAAATCTGGATTTCCCCTGGAGGGAGTACGCTGAATCAAACTGACTATGTGACTGTGTGATGGTAACAAAACAGCACATGACATCTATACTGAACACCCGAGCCATGACAGGTGCTGACATCGCTAGTGACCATCATTTGGTGTGCACAAAGTTTAAACTGAAGCTAAAGAGAAAACAAAAGGCAAAAGTAAATAGGATGAAGTATAATACCATCAAGCTACAACAGCCAGCAATTAAAGCCCAGCTTTCTGTCAAGCTAGAAAATTGATATGTCCTACAAGATTAGAATTATGAGACAGTGAGACAGATGATGATATAGTAGGGAGTAAGTGGCCAAAAATTGCGCATACAATGAGACAGCGAAAGGAATTTTAAGATATAAGAAGAGGCATGGATCAGTAAAGAATCTTGGAATTTGATTCAGAGGAGAAAACGGCTGAAGAGTAATATTTATCAGGCCAAGTTAGATAGAATCAAAAGTAACTTAAGAGCTAACTACTGAAAAACAGATCAAGTCAAGAAAAACACAAGGAATGACAAAAGAAAGTGGGTAGACGACATGGCTACTACTGCTGAAAAGGCAGCGGGTAGTTGTAGAATGAAAGAGCTGTATGACATTATCAAGACATTATGCAACGAAAGAGGCAGAACAGCAAATGCAGTAAGAGGCAAATCTGGAGGACTATTGACAGATGAGACGGCCGAGAGAGGGATGAAGAGAACATTTTGGGAGTGTTCTAAACAGACCATTACCTATAAATCCAGTAACAGATGTTACTTGTGATCCTGTAATAGATCAAATCAACACTAGTCATATTAATAGATATGAAATAAACGATGCAATAAAGAAGTTAAAGAATAACAAGGCTGTTGGTAAAGATAATATTGCAACAGAACTGATAAAAGTGGATACTCATATTAACGAAGAATCGCTAGAGGATTTATTTAGGGCAATATGGAAGACAGAAATAGTACCAAAATCTTGGAAACAGGGGCTGATTGTGAAAGTCCTAAAGAAGCGTGATATCACAAACTGTGACAACTTGAGGTATTATCTTAACATCAGTGCCTAGCAAAGTGTTTGGGAGAGTTTTGATCGAAAGAATCAGAAACGGAGTTGACAGTAAGCTGAGAGTTGAACAAGCAGGGTTTAGAAGAAGGAAAACCACCGAACAAATATTTATACTTCGCAACATACTGGCAATATAGAACAGGTCGTCAAATGGCAGTCAACCCTATATATTACCTTTGTTGACTTCAGAAAAGCGTTTGACTCAGTACACAGGGAAAGCCTATGGGAAATAATGGCAGTTTATGGTATCGCAAAGAAAATCATCACAATGGTCAAAATACTTTATAAAGGTAATGAATGTGCAGTAATAGATGAAGGGGTGGTGTCAGAATGGTTTCAAGTTAAGACGTACAGGAGTCAAACAAGGCGATATGATGTCTGGTATAATTTTTCTTATGATAGTGGACTGGGTGATGCGTAAGACATCTGAAGCAAATAGTAATGGAATAAGATGGAGGTGTATGTCAAGGTTAGAGGACCTTGATTTTGCAGATGACATCGTTCTGACCTCATCTACCTATCGACATATGCAAACAAAACTAACAAGGCTGAACCAATGTGCTACACAAAGTGGGTTAATAATTAATAACAAGAAGACTGAACTCATGAAAGTAAATAATAGATGCAGTGACAAAGTGCAAATCAATAATAAACATCTGAATTTTCTTGGTTCGTTGATGTTTAACGGCACCGCTACTGTCAGAGTCAAATGTGCCAAGAGGGTGTTAATAAATTATGGTGTAAGAGTTAGCATAGTAAGGAGATGGAAGGTTTGTAAGGGAGATAAGGGGGAAAAGCAGAAGAAAAAAAGAAAAAGAAAACATTGGGTGAAAAGAAATGGGTATGTAAGCTTAGGTGTAGAAAGGGAGGCGAGGGGGGAGTTAAATGTGGTGGAAGAGCTTGTTGTTGCGGAGGAAGTTGATGATGTTTGAGGAGAATTGTTTTCAAAAAGGTCCGAGATTGAGGAGAGTAGAGATCTGGAATTCTGGTATAAGGGACAGGTTACGAAGATATGCTTGATGGAGAGATCGGTGTTACAAGTGGGGAAGAGAGGGGTAAGGGAACCGGATATGAGATGGGAGTGAGTGAGAGAGGAGTGGCTGAGGCGGATGCGGGTGACAACAATGTCGTTCCTGCGGTTGCGACTGTGCAGAGGGGTGTTGGTCCTGACTTTGGGTTTAATAGTGTGGAGTTTGTTACTGGTTTCGTGATTCCAGGAGTTTTGGCAGTTTTTTTTTTATGTAGTTGGGGTGGAGAGACGGAGGTCTGAATGTGGAATAGGAGAAGGAGAGGCGATGTTTGACAGAGCTTTGTTGGCGGCTCTATCGGTTCTCTCGTTGCCAGGTGTTGCCGACATTGCTGGGAATCAAGAAAAAGATAATATTCTTTCCTAAGGAGGAGAGAGTGTGGAGTTTGTAGATGATCTGAAGAGGAACATACTACGAGTACCTAGGAGCAACTGTAAACGTACAAGAAGGTGGTGGTGAAGAAGATTGTTAACAGAATTTCTAAAGCAAGAACATCCTTCATGAAATTTAAGAAGATATGGAGCTTCAATATATATTCAGTCAAAACAAAGATCAGCTTAATCAACTCTCTATTGTTAAGTCCGTTCTCTTATACGGTTGTGAGACATGGAAGACCAATGAGACTGACAATAAGAAATTATAAATTAGATACTTTCATGTTCAAATGCATGAGAAGAATTTTGAAGATCAGATGGTCATATGTTGTTTTAAATGATGAAATATTGGGATTTACTAAGTAATTTTAAAAGTAATTTCAAGATTAACAAGCAAATAAAATTTGATGTAATATAATACAGTATGCAGATATGAAGGCTCAATCCTTTTGTTCTTGTTCTGTATTGACTAGGAGTACTTCCTTATAAGCATCTACCAGCAAAATATTATTATGATGGTAATGGGCGGAGTCACATTAATTGACACCAATAAATATTCATACAGAAATATAGTTGATAGCTGGATTAATATTCCTATTTTTCAAATTCATATGATCAGTCTAGTACAGTATGTAGTTTCACTGTGGTTTCATTCCTTAACTATTTTGTTTCAAACTTTTTTGTTGAATTTTTAGGGAATTTCTGTTCTCATACTGAAACTAACAAATAGAAAAGAGAGCTCTTGCTTTCATTTAGCTACTGTTAAAACATCTAATTTAGTTGTGACTATAGGCACTGAGAGTTACTTTGGACAAATAAAAGTCCTTCATATAGCTTAAAGCTGGTTCATTGATGTGAAGGACTGTTGATATAAATTCCACCAGATCTCTACCAGACACAAATTCCAAGATCAAATCCAGATAAAAATCCCAGATCAGGAACAGATAAATCACAGATTAGGAAATTACAGATCAATTTTTATCTAAACCTGGCCAAGTTTGATATGACAAAAATTATATCTGCCCAACTCTTTATTTGGACAGATCTGTTAATTATGTCAAATCCACATCTGGGATTTATTATATTTGGCCCAGATCTGGGATTTATGTCAGGGCCAGATCTGGACTTTTTGTACTGGATGATTGATATGGTACAGTATCACATGAGATTGGATAGTGTGAGGATACAGGGTGTAAATACAAAAAAGGGGGAATGAAATGAGGTCCTAAGGGTAAGAGATGGAGGATACATGTAGATGAGGAGTAGGATGTTGTATAGGAAAGAGATTTGGTCATGTGGGAGACAGTAATGAACATGAGAGGAGAGACAGAGAGATGGGTGTCAAAAGGTACAGTAACAAAAGGTTGGCATGGAATGACATGAGAATTGGAGACACGATATCATTATCCAGCGGCGGTATTTTGGGGTGACATATTTCCCCCACAAGATTGCTTTGCCCCCCCCCTCCCCCTTAATATTCTTCATTTTATATGGGCAACCTATTTTGTTCGATCTATAGCATTTGCCTCCATGAGACAAAGCTGTTCCTTCCTCCCCCTTGGGAGGGAGGGAGGAACTCGGGCACTTGAAGTTGTTGTTATGCAGTTGTTGCTTATACTGTACTGGGTACAATACACATGTATGCACTGCACTAACACTGCACGTACAGTGTTATGTCATGTGTTTATGGTGTATTAGCGGTGGACATGACAGTTGTTGTTTATCATTTTTAATGTATATGTATCACACGTTATATGTATCACGTTTATAGTTAGGCCTGGCTACTGTAGCTGCTAGTATACGGTACGGGTACTTGGGCACTTGAAGTTGTTTTTCTGCAATGCTTGTTGCTTATACTGCACTGTGTAAAATAAACATGTACACATGTATGCACTACACAGCACTGCACGTAAAGTGTTATGTCATGTGTGTATGGTGTATTAGCGGCGGGCATGACAGTTCTTGTTTATTATTTGCAATTTACTTGATTATGTTTACTGACATAATGACATTGGTATTCTTAAACATGATATGTGATAAGGATCGTTTTCCAGGACATTTCAACGCTACAAGAGGGTATTAAAACTTTGATTCTGCTGGGCTAAGACTTATAATGTTACTCGTTAATTTCCTGCAATCGTTAGTCAGTAGGAAAACATAACTAACGTCAGGCCTTGTACAATAGTACTAGAGCTCTATTTACGCCTAAAATTTTGAAACTCACGACCAAAACTGACGTCTGTCGTAAAAATAAGAAATACCGTAATGAAAGTTACGACCATTTTTATTTTGGAAACGCAAGCTTTTGATCATGGACTTTGGCCATGATGATGAGGGAAAAAGGAATGAGGGAGGAGGATTGGCATTAAAAATAGGTTCAAGTTTGGTATGAGACATTGAGGATGGGATATAAAGTATCCTGGAGAGTGAAAGTGAATATTTGCAAGTGAGAAAGCATCACTAGAAGATTGTTTTGGTTATGGTAGGAAGACAAATGAGCATAAATGAGAGGGTTGGCGTACTATCAAAGAGAGGAAGATTGAGATTTTGCAATAAAAACTTTTTGAACCATTAAAATTAAACTTCTCCTTACAGTATTTGTAACACATTTACTGTGCAAGGCTAAAGGGCAGAAATTGAGGGGTGCCTATGTTTTAAAGAGGACTGTGTGTCATCAACATATCTCTTTGAATGGATTTTAAATAAGTTTGTTGTGTGGTTTTATTGTTGCTTAAGGAACAAGTGTTGAACCAATTTGGAACATATTGGTACAAGAAAACAGCAGAAATGAAGGGTGGGGATAAAACTAGAGTTAAGGTTAGATTTAAACTTTCTAATGGAATGGGGTGAACAATGAAGTTATGCCATGAAAGGATATCCAAAAAATCAAATTTCTGGACTCAGTGATCATTAAAGGATTAGTTCAGTGGTCAAGTATGTCCATCTTGTATAAAAGAGGACTTCAAAAAAAAAAGGTGGAGAAAGCATTGCAAAATCTTATTTCGTTAGGGAGATATTTAAGTTTAGAGTTTAGTATAATTCTGTTGAAATGACTGAAATCAGACTAATTGTGATGTCACAGCCTCAGATTCCTTAAAGTCTTAATGTATTTTAAAGAAAGTTTATTTAATCATTTCACTAATTAAATTAATTTTTCTCAAACTTTCTTCAGGTGGTACTTTCAGTTTTAGTGCTTTTTTGACATGTCCCATGGTTTTAAAGCCACAAAATTGCAGAACAAAATATGATAGAATACATAAAGAAAGTTTGAGGCATTTAATCCTTTAAAACAAGGGGTATCAAAGAAAATAGAACAATTGGTTTCTGCCATGAATGGAAAATGATGGAATGTGTGAATGAAAGTCAAACAATGAATACTCGGCCTGAATAAAACTGATGTCAATGATATGGCCTTGAAAGAAATCAATCAGAAGATAATCCCCTTCATTTTTAGATTACAAATGATCAATACAGATTAAATCTTGGTCCTAGATTCTTTATTTTTCGTTTTGGGTTTGTGGAGTTTAATTAAAATTATTATTATTTTGTACTGGTATTCGTTTATTGACTATCTTTTTCTTTTGTTGTGTTGATATGTAGACAAACCTGCAACGCAAACTTTAACTCTGCAAATGCATTGCTGCAATATTTATTTTTCTTTCACAGTATTTTCTGTAAATAGTGTGGCATGGTCGGCAAGATTCAATGAAAAATGCATAATTTTGTACAGATCAACAAAACAAAATTTATTTGGGGATGCAGTCAAATTTAACATTCACCTTATTTAAATTGATTAATTTAATCATATCACGACTAAATGGAATACAAATCACAACCGACTTTATGCAATGATTTTACATATCTAAAATGGATGTATATATAAGACAACAAATTTCACATGAATAGAGTACAGTATTGCAAAAGGACAGACACCTAAAAGTATCAAAAAAGTTGCTGTTGTTCGCTGATACTCATTTGTCAAATGATTATTTCATTAGCCTGGAATTAAAACCACGATATATTAATTGAGACACAGCTTACATGAGCATTTTATGATAGACCTAATATTATAACTTTCATACTTAGATACAAACATAGATCTGACCTTATCAGAAAGAGTAGGTAATGATCCGTGTATTTCCGTTCAAATTATTTTTCATTTCTAGCAGTCCAAATTGTTCCGAAATGATTGTTGGCAATAAAATTCTTCATCTTTTCTCCATTGTTTTCATCTGTCCATGAGTACATATTCCTGAAAGGTTTTTACGGAACAGTACAATAGTTACAACAATTAATAAGTGTCATATTATTCATGTGTCCTTAAACTTCAAAAATCGCAGTTTTCAATTATGGGTATGTATCTATATTGTATTATCAACCATTGTGCTGTAAACACATTAATTTTCATTTTCATATGTAGGCCTATATTATAAAGGACTATCAAAGAAACCCTGTTTGCGAGTTATGCCATTTAACAGATTCGTACATTGTGTTGAAAAGTGACTGGTAGTAAGTCTAATTGAACAGTGTGATGTCACTTTTAAGGCAATTATATGTACTTCTTTCCAAATTTTTAGCCTCTCCCTATATTATTGGAAACAGTTTTTTGATTATTGAAATGAGATATAGGTCCTAACATGCACTCTAGGAGAAAATGCTTTATCCAGATGTTCTTGTACCTTACACTTTAAATAAGGGAATAATGAAACTTTCTTTTCATAAAATTGCAGAAATATTGTCTTTAACAGTTGGATCTGTGAGTATCATAACATGACATTGTATCGCAGCGGTACATCCCTTGTCAATACTTCGCTGATGTTGAAATGTAACGAACGGGTTAAGATATATGAACATGATTTTCGGACAATTTCTTTTAAATAGTCCGCTATACAATAAGTGACATGAAAATTCATGGAAATATTCCTTTAATTCTGAGCTTAGGAGTCATTCTTGTATTAATTGGTTGACCGTAGTGACCTTGTATAGAGACCCCTCCAAATTATTAATAATCACATTTCTATTCGCACACCTGATTGGTCAATGTTTATCCCACAGAAAAGGGAAGTTGTGAGCAAGTGAGCAAATATTATAAGACTTGAGAGATGAATGCCGGAACAGATTTGCAATTTTAATGAGAATCATTTTGACTTTTTTCAAACTAAAGATGACAAATTGCATGTTAGAAATTTCATTTCCGAGATTCACAATTACTTTATGTGATATTCTGCTTTCAGTCCAGCACAGTGAGCACGGCTCTCATATTAATTATTAACAATTCCAGCCATGATTTTGTGAAATTTGCAGTGCAAAAGACGGCTCCACGGCTAGCCAGATGAAACCTTGTCCCCAATCATGCTCAACTGAACAGTACCAATATCCTCAACCACTTAACCAAATAGCAAGTTATTATCTCAGGTTAAATATTGTGTACGCAAGTCTAGTGTTATGCAAATAACCTACATATTATGCACACTACACCTCACCATTGAGTGTAGACAATGCTCTTCACATTTATGATCATTTGTGTAAAACAAAATCGCCACTCCCGCTTTAATCTAAGAGATATCATAGATACAAATATTTTCATTTTTATGCAAATAAGCTAATTAGTATGCACACACAACCCCAAATCATGCTCATTTAAACAGTACCCATGTCCTCTACCCCTGTAACAAGAACCAAGTTATTATCTACGGTTAGATATTTTATGCAAAAGTATATTGTTATGCAAATAACCTTATATGCACATTACACCTCACCATTAAGTATAGACAATGCTCTTCACATATATGATCATTTGTGCATACAAAATCCCCACTCCCACTTTAATTTAAGAGATATCATAGATACACATATTTTCATTTTTATGCAAGTAAGCTGATTATTATGCACACACAACCCCCCAATTATGCTTATATGAACAGTACCCATGTCCCCTACCCCTGTGCCAAGTTACATGAATGTACATCATTCATAACTTAAGTTTGCGTTCGTGAATATTAATCATTTGGTACGAAATTGCATATCATGGCTTTTCGAGAATGTTTTTCTGGTTACGATGCCTTTGTGCCTTTGTGCCTTTTAAAAGCCGCTATTGTGACATTGGTGGTAGGGTAGGATGATAGATGTATTTTAAGGATTCTTTAACATTATAATCTGGGATTGTAATCTGAGGATATTGAGCATGTTGATACATTTCATTTGGCATATCAGTTTTAGAACAGATGCAACTGGGTTTTTAACCAGCGCCATAGCTAAATGAGGTCTGGTCCCCAGTGAGACATTTGCCACAGGGGTCTCAAACTCATTTGACTTTCAAGTCAGCATGTTTCATGGCCCTCTCAGCGGCGACGGAAGATGTTTGAATCTGGAGGCGGGGGCACAGGCTTGAGGGGACACTTTTTGATTGAAGTATTTTGAAAACATGTACAACAACGATGAAAGCATTAGCCTTATAGCTTTAGGGGAAATTATTCCCCCTCCCTCGTCCCCACGTCATCGGAAAATTATATCGGTCCAAAAATAACAGGTGACCTTTTTCCTTTTTATTTTTATTTGCAGGTATGAAAATTTTATATCAAGATCTACATCTCGAAATTGGAATATTTAGATCATGTTTAGTCAACTGTGCTGATTATCATTCTATGCCCCAAATAATGAATTGTACTGATCATCATTCTATGCCCCAAACAATGAATTGTACTGATCATCATTCTATGCCCCAAACAATAAATTGTACTGATGATCATTCTATGCCCCAAACAGTGAATTGTGCTGATCATTATTCTATGCCCCAAACAATGAATTGTACTGATCATCATTCTATGCCCCAAACAATGTGGAAAGCATCTAAGAAGACTTTTAAGTTTTATGTTAATAAGTTCCCAACTTTACCTCCTAACCGGGAAGGTGAGGGGGAACATTTTTTCGATATACGTGTCGAATATACATGTTTATAGGTTTGTTGGGACAAAAATCAAATCCCCCTCCCTCATATGCATCTCTGATATCTTTCTACGCCGCTGAGAAGATAGACAATATGATATATGCCTCTTTTGAAATGATCCTCAAAAGTATAACGTTGCTGTCCATCGTGAAATTTCATGTTAGCAGACAGGCAGACAGGCAGAGTAGCCTTATATATGATTCTACCGCTGTTTGTCGAGTCATTTTCCTTCATGTATCATAAATTCCCTAATTTAATTTCTGGTTCCATGCAGCCGTGCAGAAAGCAGGTAATTACGAGAATGTAACATCACACTAGTGGCAAATCTTTCCTGCAAGGGGTGGTCAGGATTTGCCAGATTTTGAAAGTCATGGCCTCCCCGACAAGAGGCTAAAATGAATAATTATTATGTACAACAGTTTCCTATCACTCCCCGACCTACATCAACAAAATTAGAAAACATTCTCCGACGGAAGAAAGAGGTTCCCGGCTGGGAGTCTGTGACCCCGCTTGCCATGGGTGTAGCCAGGGGGTCGACAGGGTCGTAGGCCCCCGCCAAGTAAATGGTAATAATAAAATGGTCCAGAAAATAATCAATTTACTAAAAGGTCCAAATATTTCCACGCGACCCCCCAATCCGAAAGCCTGGCTACACCCCTGCTTGCACCGCCCCTGCTCCCTATACCTCACTTTCTCTACCTCTGGATAGGGATGGGCGTGGGAAGATTTTGTGGATAGGTGCACTGTTCACAATACCCCCTCACTTACACACACACACACTTGTGACTTTTTCTCAATGGCACTAATTTCCTTTTGTCTTGATTGATTGAAATTCTGCACCCTATATCTCCAACATAACAAAAGCCCAACTCTAATGAGTGCAATTGCTATTCTGCTTAGGTAAACATTAGCCTCCCGCTTAGCTGAGATATTCATTATTCGTGTATTTATTCTAATCTCGCCTTAGAAATTGATTTTATATATAAGAACAAAATGCGGCCCGTCCAGCGAATGAGATCCGGATTTCCTCTTTATCTTCGGAAATTATGAAAATGATTACTACTTTTCACGGAACCCGACAACCCCCTTTCTGAATCTTTCTTGCACTTTGGCACTGCACATAAGCTCAAAGATTTTGCTCATGCAAATTAATTAGAAGATGGGATAGCTTAGAAGACCGGAGAAAGAAAGGGGGTAGCTCCGCCATCCTTAATCTGGCTTTATTTGGCCCATCACTTTTTCAAAAATTGTGGTACTGGTGGGCCAAAATTTACTTTTTCATTGTTCGCCAACCAGAAATTTCATATGATTTGGAGGCCAAAAATTACTTTCAAGAGGTATTTTTTATCACTGTTTCATAAATAATAAGATGATAAAACTAATCTTTCCCAGAACCCCCTCCCCCCCCCCCCCCTCCCTTCTCCAGCCCGGTAGTCGCAATTACTGCTTTGGGGAATTACTGTCTACACATGTCATTTTGCCACCATTTGGCCCACCAGTAAACACATTTTTTAAAAGCCATGTCGTGAATTTCAAAACATATTTGGCAGTTTGGTTTTTATAGCTCATTGCTGGTTACAGTTTCAAACATCACAAAAATGGAGCCAGATTAATGAGCAAATACTGTATTTTAACGTTTCTCTCGATTAGTCGACCCATCATTCAGTTTCGCGATATGTCGGGCTTTAAAATTTGCTTAACATTCTTGTTCATTTGGCAATGACATCAATCCCTAAATACACGGATAATGAGCTTCAACTACACAGAGAACCATGATCGATAAACATTATGATCAGGATAATAGGAGGTGTTAAAATTAGGGTGTACCAAATCTGACGTCACACATATGTAAGACCATGAACAAAACATGAGCAAAATGAGTTTTTAACAACGAACGCGTTTTAGTGACACTTTTATTATTGATTTTTCTATTCAAATAATTTGCTAAATAGGTTATGAAAGACTCATAGTGGTGCATATCGTTAAGATATGCATTTAAAAGTTTACAAAATTACGTAAAAGCACTGCAGACGTCATTTTGTGAGAAAGGAATATTACAGTATAAAATGTTGATGTCAGTCAGCATGCTTGAAAAAACTTCATGAGGAAATGAAATCATTATTCACCTAATTTGACATGTATATTGCACAACACATGAAAACCCTGAGCTTACATGACAATAACGCAAAAAAGCTCCCCCTCAACCGTAAAAATGGTAGTGATGACAAGCGGACATCATCTGAAGTATCAGAAATCACTTGAAGACATAAGAATATTTTCCGAGATGTGACCGATCAACAGATTAAAATGATATCAGTTTGTATTAGACGATCAGTATGAATAAAACTGAAATTTCAAATCACTTCTCACTAATTTCCACCATGAAGTTTGGCATAGCGCATGAATACCAATTTAAACTGAATTAAGTGGAATATTTTTTCAATAACGACATTGAAATGTAATGAACTGTGCAGTCAATGATGTACAAACACATCCTTGGTACAGTGCACAACATTATATGTTGCATGGGTATCATTCTGCCATTTTGTTGGTTATTCACTGTGATAAGAATGATAAGAATTGCCATTTCAAAACAGTTACAAAGAGAATTATCCTTTTCATCGTTTATTTGCGCAACTGGGGTCTTTAGGGGGCCGTGTCGAATTTAGACTTCGGGGTCCCCATACAATGTAGTGTTTTTGCCAAGGACCGTTAAATCGATAGATTCTGCTATAGCCCGCGCTTTACCAACCTTTTCAAATCTGTTGTCAGGTTGTTAGACGTCAGCTGATTGTTTTGTCCTTGGCAGCCACAGCTAATTTGAAAGTGACATTCTAATAACGAAACCTTTTGGTATATATATATAAGTTTAACGACGCTCTGTTATTCTTACAGATCCTTTTCTGGTAGAAGGCCTCTCAGTTCCTCTTGTACCAGCTCATCTTCTGAATCATCTAATTCTGCAAAAAGATCTTGTCTGGATGATTTGATGCTTTCAGTATAACATTGGCTAATTGATCCAAAATTTATCCAGCCTTCCATCGAAGTCCTAAATACTTGGTGATTCAATAACATCACATGGTGAAATGTTCCAAAAGCCCACCACCCGAAAAGAAATATTATTCTTTCTGATATCTAATCTTGGTCTTCTCTTGAAGATTTTATGTAAGATTAAAGAATAACTGAATAAAACGTTAAATTACATCACTATATCATTCTAACTGTCGCATTTAAATATTTTAAAGTTTTGTTACAATTCACTGTAAACAGTTAAAAGCTTCGACGGTCTTCCACCACACGTTGTCTATATACATATTCTATACAACGGACATGAACAAGCTAATGAATCTTAAATGATGCTTGATGGAGGGATTTTCACGCACAATTGTAGATGATGTAAACATTGACATTCTGACATTTAAAAATGGAATACCAGAACCAATCTTGTTACAGTCAAACTGATGAGGAGCTTTTAAATATTTACTATTAACAAAAATCTTTCAAATATTACCATATATAATAACAAATATTACAGATAAGAAGACACTATTTACAATTCTTTTAAATTATATTGCACTTGTAAAAAATTGAAAGCTTTTTTTTTTATTATGAACAAAGTTAAAATGCTAGGCAATAATCACATAAGATACGACTGTACGACAAGATATTTTTGCTTAATGTATTCATTGCTATTCTTGGCATCAAGTTTGATAAGCATTTACCCCTCCCTGCAAGGAGACAATAGTCAAAAAGCGAGGACAGGGGCGTAGGAAGAGTCATCTCTCTGGGGAAAGAAGGGTCACCTCTTTGGGGAAAGAACCTCCAAACTTACACTGGTAAGTATGCATTTCCATTAAACGTTGGAGGTTAATCAGAAAATCTTCAATGTTCAGGAAATATCTTTCAACGTTTGGAAATTTCCTCCATTTTAGGGAAAATTTCTACTATTTTCGAGAAATCTTTTACAATTTTTGGTAAATATTCTTTACTCTTGGGAAGTTTTCTCAAAGTAAATTTGGAGAAATATTCTTCATTTTTCGGCAGGGTAGGGTTTCAATGGCCCCATCTGCCCATGCATGCATTGTCTTTTAATGCACATGTGTGACTCTTGGGGCTGATCTTTGGTTAAGAGTCCCCATAACAACTATAGTTTGTAGGGGCGGGGAGTGGGATCTGAATCTCTAGCTCCTTTTGGATCAAAGGAGAGGGGGAGGGGCGCAGTCTTATAGTGAGTAAAATAATCAATGTGGATAACTTTTTCCAGTGTCTTGTGTCTATATATAGGCCTACTGAATTGAATTGAAGACAAAATACTTCAGGAATGCATGCTCGTATGCAGTATTCGTGTTGTATTTCGGGTAAATGGTTACTTTCGTTGCGTATCTGCCACTAAGTCACTTATAAACCATGCATAGATTTAAGATTTACTATTCTTTAATCAAAGTGGTAATTTTAAAGATTCGTCCTTGATGTATACTGCAGAGCCAATGCGTACTTCCTGTAACTCATTCCCGGGGTCTGGCCCGGCAATCTCACCAGCTTCGTAAGCAGGGTTTCCATGGGTATTCTCATGCGCCCGGTCCACCGAATAATCTCTTTTCTCCGAGAGGGACCTGTGTGTAATAATTCATTACAATCTTGTGAGTGAAAGTGATTTTTGATTGATGACATAATAGGAGAAATACTCCAAAATTTGAGTAAAAAGTCTGTAATCTGATAAAATATAATATCTTATGTTAAAGTTATGGTTTTTGAGAGTCAGTACTTATCAACACATGCAAAATTTGTGATGTAAGAATAAGGTAGCTCAAAATCTGATGCAATCTTTTAAATTTCTATCATACATTCAGTCTTTAAAATGATGAGAATATGTTTGACACTGTAAGATATTGCATTGTGGTAAGTTAAATAAAAATATCTAAACAACGACTTTTTTCCTCAACATTAATATTTTGGCAGAGGATTGAAAAGCACTGCAATAGTTTATGTATATAATCAGTGACATGGTGGCAGGGTGCATAGTGGGAAACTGCCTCCAGTGAAGGTTTCTGAGATGGCGCCGAATGCTCATAAGGGCACAAAAATTGTCCTGAGAATGTATTTTTATATAAACGTTTTATCAACTTCTGCAATTTGTATCATTTACAAAACAAACGCTGTAAAAGTTTTCTCTCAAAGCTTCATTCTTAGGGCACATCAAAAACATGAAATTCCCTGGACCTAAAGCACATACATATTGTAGTTAATGTGATCCTACATTTGAACATTCGTTCCAAAATGTGTATCCCTTTTAACTAGCTTTAGTGTGGAAATGACACGATTTTAAGCACTTTGCTGCTCCACAATCATGCCAAAACACGCAGGCTTCCAGAGCTTCGCCACCTGGGCACTTACCAGGACGTCGACCCTGAATTTGACGCAACATCAAGCAATATTCTGCTATCACAATTGCGAAAAATACAGGGCTTCCCCCTTCAGGGCTTCCCCTTCAGAACTTCCCTCTTCGGGGCTTCCCCTTCAGGGCTTCCCCTTCAGGGCTTCCCCCTTCAGGGCTTCCCTCTTCAGGGCTTTCCCTTTTAGGGCTTTCCCCTTCAGGGCTTCCCCCTTCAGAACTTCCCCCTTCAGGGCTTTTCCCTAGATTTGACATGATTTTAAACAACTATCACGAGAAACGTATAGGGCTTCCAAGGGCTTCGCCCTGGCCCCTACCAGGGTTTCGCCTAAAGATTTT
>JAIGNY010002171.1:1435000-1447500 GCA_020152595.1 Chiridota heheva
GCAGTTAAGAGACAGAAAGAGACGGAGAAGCCTTAATCTCCATACCCATGAGAAAGGTAAGAAGACCGTTCGAATTGGAGAAACCTCGTAAGTTCATCCTGGTCTGCCTTTGAGGGGCCACCTTTAAAAGGCCCAAGGTAAGATCACGAATTTCCAAACAATGTAAAAAAATGGAGAAAAAACCTGGCAATATTTCAGCATTATCTTCCCAAAAGAAGTATACAATTTAGTTAACTTAATTCCACTAGAATCAGTCAAAGTCCCTTCACAGTTTCTTAAACTGTGAAAGGATTGGTTAATGTTGTACTGTTATACGAATGAGGACTTTAAAAGAAACAAAATAGTGAATAAACTTCTTCAATATCTTATTCCGTCATACGGAAATGTTCAAGTTGGAAGCTCTGCCTTATCTTTGTAGAAATAACCGGTGAAGCATGTCTACTATGGACGCTTGGCGCCCTCATCCTCACATTCTGAACAATTGGTAATGTATCTCAAAGAACAATTATTTAAGTTTTTTACTATTTGAATTATTTTTCTTCAAAATTTCTTCAGGTTGTAAATTATATTTACCCTTTTAGAATTTGGTTTACTGTTTTCCTGACATCCAATGGCGAAAGACAAAACCGCGGTTAAGACAAAACCGCAGAAAAAAAATATGATAGAATACATAAATACTTTAAGAAATCTGAGAACGTGACGTCTTAACTAGGCTGATTTCAGTCGTTTCTACACAAATAATACCAACTTGATTTAAATATACATTAAAGGAATAAGGTTT
This sequence comes from Chiridota heheva, assembly GCA_020152595.1. NCBI lineage: Eukaryota > Metazoa > Echinodermata > Holothuroidea > Apodida > Chiridotidae > Chiridota > Chiridota heheva. The sequence goes on from JAIGNY010002171.1 coordinate 1,435,782, forward strand.
TTGAATGCTTTCTTCATCATTTTATTTTTGAGGTCCTCTGGGCTTTCGTGACCCCATGAACTAATCCTTTATTGGTCCTATTGTAACTTAAGTGTTTCACTGGAGGGCCCTTTGTTGAAATTCTGATTGGCGTTAACATCATGGCAAGTGGCAACATACCGATGTGAAAGCTTTTTCATATGAACCTGTAAGCGGGAAGAAATGTGGTGAACAGAATTGAAAAGCTTATTAGTACAGGGCAACAAGTTCAACTACAGATTTAATCATTCATAGGGCACCTTTCATCTCAGTTTGAAGCAGTAGGTGTACGTGTCCCGAATCATCCTCCACCTCTATCCGAAGAAATATACGTGTCAATTGACATAATTTGTTTTCTTAAACATATGGTGCACCAGACATGCCAGGGACGTTTTACCCAATGACTTACAAATTAATACTACTACTATGCGTGAGAAATGGAAAAAGAGAACCGCCATCATACCCCCTCCTCTCACGTTAAATTTCTCCTCTCAAGCACTTGAATCTTGGAGGGAGATAATCTTGATTTAGAAGAGAAAAACACATTTAAGAAAACTCTTAACTGATGTTTCGTCCACTATTTCTGTTAATGTGTGTTAATCTAAAGATGATGCCAGTTTTATCTAAAGCATGCACACTTCGGTTTTCTCAGACTGTAAGGTTTTTTATGGCGGGAAAATCCAATGAAAAATGGTGTTTTGGCATAAGGAAATAAATTGCTCAAAATTCCCCAAGATGGAGGCCTAACTAAGATATTTTTATCATAAAGGGGGTCCGAGCCCTTCAGTTCAGCACCTGAATCCCGGCACATGCTTATAAAATTGTGCTTCATCAGTCTCACGTGAAGAAAATAACATCCTGTCATCTGCGTTCTTTGAGCAAAGTTTATGATTTTATGCAGTTTTAACAAATATAAATTAAAAACCAACAGATCTAGGAAAAAAAAAACGGTTGTGATTTTTCCAGCTGGTCCCTTATGCTTGCGTTTTTTTACATGTTGTTACTAAGGGAAGTTTACCCATCCCTTGTATTTACCCACAATCTTTTGCTCGTAGGGTCCTTTTCATTCATTGATAGAGTTGCCCATGAAATCCATTCCATTCATTGATAAAGTTAAAGAAATCAACGAAAATCCAAGAAACCTTGAAGGATAGGACAGATCAATCAACTGAAGAATGGTGCACCGGAATTACATACCACACCACTTCTTGTTTTAAACGGTTTCTTTTAATTTTTATTTGAAAAGGAAAAAGAACTTGTAATCTCCAGTGTTTTCAAAATACAGACTGGCATGCATATGTGTAGGAACGGAAGAAGAAAAGATTGGAGGGGGGGCACGTTTCCACCACTTTCGCGAAAATGACAATGTGCCCTTGTTTGAAAATGAAAAGTGTGCCTCAATAACTGTCAAGGTGCAGGAACCGGTGAAATGAACGCACACTTAATACATATGTATATATGTATATGTATATATATATATATATATATATATATATATATATATATATATATATATATATATATATATATATATATATATATATATATATATATATATATATATATATATATATATATATATATATATATATATATATATATATATATATATATATATATATATATATATATATATATATATATATATATATATATATATATATATATATATATATATATATATATATATATATATATATATATGTATATATATATATATATATATATATATATATATATATATATATATATATATATATATATATATATATATATATATATATATATATATATATATATGATCAAAGTGTCCTTTTCAAAAGAAGCCTCCTTTACTTTTTGTTATTTTGGGTTCACTAACTCTATATACAAACTGGAAACATATGTATATGACCAGATGACTTGGGAAGTGTCCACCAAGAGGTCGCGTCCTCTCACTTTGCGAAAGCTTCCTACAACGCTGCTGACATGTGATAATTCATAAAACTTTTTGTTCTGCCTGACTTATGAAGGGCCTTACCCCAAAAGACACATTACACTGCTTAACATGAACCCCGAATTATAAGGCCTGCAACTGTCATTATGTATTTATAGCCTACTATATATAGTATTTGCCCCCTTTCATGCTTTTTCAGCACATATATGCGCTGGTGGGCCATTTTATTGTGACATTGTGGTGGATCAGGCTGCGGCAGGTTTCAAACGCCGAAGGCCTGACGAGCAAAATGAGAGATTAACTATAGCAATTTTGAGATGATTAGTGGGAAAAATGCTTTCAAGATGTATTTTTTATCCAATTTTAAACACAGTCTTTGTGTTGATACACAAGAGTCTTTGTTTTACAAACATGCCATCAAACGAGCATGTATATATCATGTATTAAAAGAGCCACACTGTCAGACTGTTCTCTGACTAGATATGTATTGCTTTCATTGATTGTATTTCATACCACATTACAGCTTACGCGATGCTTACCCACATCTTTACAAAATTTGTCATGAATAAGCAAATACAAAGGAAAACGCCTATAAATCTTTCGCATTCATTTCTTGAAATGAATATTTCTTCGGAATAGCTAAACATCCAGAACTACCCAGAAGGCTTGAAAGAATTTGTATGATTTTGAATAGGCTATGTTGATAACGTTTTTAAACATATCGTTTTAGGCCTATATTTGAAGGTAATTAACTTTCCAAGAATTGTTGTTTGGTTCTTCCAGGGATTGAGCCGAAGATACATGAAAAGTGATATGTAAATTTGACTATACTCGATGTAAATACCCTTTCCCCAACCCACTAACATCCCGGCTGACATCAGCCCACCAGCTTCAACTAACGAGCTGTATTGACCGTGTCAATACGTGTTACACATTTCCCGAAAAGACAACATTTCCCTATCTGCGTTTAACACTGAGCAAGGTTAAAAACGTAGAATCCGCAAAACGCAAAATGAACAAACGTTGTTCAAGAACCGTAATACGAAGCCCGGAAAGTGACATAGCATAATCTTTTCTTTGAAAATAAATCTCGTTCCCACAAGATAATATCTCGCGGGAACGAGATAATATCTCGTAGATAATATCTCGCGGGAACGAGATAATATCTCGTAGATAATACCTCGTTCCCACGAGATATTATTTGGGTTAAGGCTAGATTCTCGTGGGAACGAGATAATATCTCGTGGGAACGAAATACTATCTCGTAGGAACGAGATAATATCTCGTGATAACGAGATAATATTTCGTGGGAACGAGATAATATTTCGTAGATATTACCTTGTTCCCACGAGATATTATCTGGGTAAGGCTTAGTTTTTCGTGGGAGCGAGACAATATCTCGTGGGAACGAGGTATTATCTACGAGATAATATCTCGTGGGAACGAGATAGTATCTTGTTGGAACGGGATAATATCACGTGGGAACGAGAAAGAAAAAAAAAAAGATTTTCCTATGTCACTTCCCAGGCTCCGTACATGAAGCATGCAGGTGATATCATTATAGAATGACAACAAGTCGCCGTAGACATTTCTGCTGAATCTTTCAGTAACATCTTAAACAATTTTGGGGCAATTCCTTGTTTGGCTGGTTTCTAAGCTAATTTTGAAAGCATAATTCAGTTCCGCCCAATTCCCTTCATCTTCTTTGTTGGCTGGTCTAGCAGCAATGGAGCTGGAATCGGGTAAGGTGGGCGGGATGTGTGGAGGATCACCATTTTCGAGTAAACGCAACTTACGGAAGTTACGATCAAGCATCCGAAAACGGATAAGTATAATTACTTTAAATACTTAAATGGTTCCACTTAAAGTTTCCGGCGCTGTTGGGAAAGACAACCTCAGGTCATTATAACTAACGCACAGCCAAAGGTGGGACTGGGGAATGCGAATGACTCCAAAAATAAACTTTTCCCCTAAATTTTTTTTTTATATATATATATATATATATATATATATATATATATATATATATATATATATATATATATATATATATATATATATATATATATATATATATATATATATATATATATATATATATATATATATATATATATATATATATATATATATATATATATATATATATATATATATATATATATATATATATATATATATATATATATATATATATATATATATATATATATATATATAGCTCAACTCCAAATCTACATAATAAGTTCCGCGCATCGGCATTACAAACAAAACAAAATTGGAAAAAATGACAATGTCTTTAGCCAACGTAATCTTTTTTAAATATTAAAAAAAATTATTTTGTGTTGGCTAGAGACATTGTCATTTTTTCCAATTTTGTTTTATATATATATATATATATATATATATATATATATATATATATATATATATATATATATATATATATATATATATATATATATATATATATATATATATATATATATATATATATATATATATATATATATATATATATATATATATATATATATATATATATATATATATATATATATATATATATATATATATATATATATATATATATATATATATATATATATATATATATATATATATATAAATATATATATATATATATATATATATATATATATATATATATATATATATATATATATATATATATATATATATATATGTATATATATATATATATATATATATATATATATATATATATATATATATACATATATATATATATATATGTATATATATATATATGTATATATATATATATATATATATAAATATATATATATATATATATATATATATATATATATATATATATATATATATATATATATATATATATATATATATATATATATATATATATATATATATATATATATATATATATATATATATATATATACATATATATACATATATCTGAAACGGGAACCCAAATCACAGTAAAATGATAAACGTCAGCAAGGTATTGCTCTAAACTTCAGAGCAATTTGTTTCCTACGAATGGTTTTTTTTTTCTTTCGAAAGCGCACTTCCTACCCCTTTCGCCCCTTGCCATAATGCGAGGGAAAGTGGTCCACGTTGCCCCGTGGTTCCTCCACCCCTGACTTTGTAGTAACTTATATGCTGTTTGGGTATTCCGTTCCTTTTAGATAAATAGCCAGAAAAAGAAGAAACCTGTTAGGTGAACTTATATGAAACTTTTTCAAAAGAAACGAAAATAAGACCAGAACTTGATCACAATGACATTAACTTTACTGCGGGAATAAAATGCACACCAGCCATTGCTGGTGATATTTACTTTCATATTTGTGCCGTGTTTTTATATTGAACCACATTTTTGATTGGTATTTTTAAAAATTATGAGAAAAACAATACAAACGACTAGTTTTAATTCTTCAGCAATTTCAATATGCATTTGGACCATTAAACTTGTTTTGAGAATTGCAATTATGCAAACTGCTCGCTCATATTAATACAATCTTTACTTACTTTTTGAACGCTTAGGCAGCACATCAGGAGTACGATCTGTTGATAAGATATCTGTGACAATTTCAGTTGCAATAAACGTTGTACCCACCCGTTCCGTGACAAATTCGTCCCCCGTCACCGTAGCATCAATCTCTAACGACATAGTGTATTCCGTAGTTGTATAATTGGTAGTAGAGTTAGCTAAAAGTAACAATATAAACTCACTGTTAACAGCTTAAAGACAAAATTCCTGGCAGATTATGCTTGTAATCAACCAAACCTACATACAATCATAAGGGACATTTTCATTCGACGGGCAAAGGAAAAAGTGCAGGATGGACGTACAAATTTCGAGAAGCAAACTGATCGATTTTAATAACAGTATACATTTCGAATTGAATTGGTGGTTGGCCCTGGTGTGCTGATACGTAGCTCCAGCTAGCTTTGATTGTTATTTTCCCTTCCACCTCTTTGTATTTCATCTTCTATGTGTCTTACCTTTTCTCTTACTACTTTGTCGGTATTTCCATTCTACACTCTCCATGCTGTATGTACAGGTATCATTAATGTCAGTCTATCTGTCCGGCTTACAACTTAACCCCTACCTTCTCGCGGCACCAACTGTCTGACTGTTACGCTCATGCCTTTCGGCTATAGAGTAACGAACGGGTTCTGGGTATTGAAGGAAAACAAGAAAAATCCTGAGAGATTGGCCGCGTCAGTCTTAGTTGACAACCTTTCTAGGAGAAGGAAAACTCTGATGTAAAACCTGGGCAGACGGAGCTCGTTAAAAAACCTAGAGGTCCTCACTATTATACTGGAGTTCCATCGGATAAAAAAAAAAAAAACCCATCTTGTCACGGAAACTTCTGGAGCAAATATTTATAATACGATCTCAGCAGATAAAGCTACTTGCGTGATTTCTAGTGATCCATCACTACACTGGGCTGCTGAGTACCTGAAGATCAACAGATGACGGGTAGGGGTGAATCCATCACATGGACACCAAAAGGTAGAAGAAAGAAAGGAAGACCTAAGACTACATAGAGAAGAGTGGCAGAAAAGGAAACAAACAGTTTTTGATGGAACAGCTGGGGAGAAGCTGCAGTTAAGAGACAGAAAGAGACGGAGAAGCCTTAATCTCCATACCCATGAGAAAGGTAAGAAGACCGTTCGAATTGGAGAAACCTCGTAAGTTCATCCTGGTCTGCCTTTGAGGGGCCACCTTTAAAAGGCCCAAGGTAAGATCACGAATTTCCAAACAATGTGTAAAAAAAAAATGGAGAAAAAAAAACTGGCAATATTTCAGCATTATCTTCCCCAAAAGAAGTATACAATTTGGTTAACTTAATTCCACTAGAATCAGTCAAAGTCCCTTCACAGTTTCTTAAACTGTGAAAGGATTGGTTAATGTTGTACTGTTATACGAATGAGGACTTTAAAAGAAACAAAATAGTGAATAAACTTCTTCAATATCTTATTCCGTCATACGGAAATGTTCAAGTTGGAAGCTCTGCCTTATCTTTGTAGAAATAACCGGTGAAGCATGTCTACTATGGACGCTTGGCGCCCTCATCCTCACATTCTGAACAATTGGTAATGTATCTCAAAGAACAATTATTTAAGTTTTTTACTATTTGAATTATTTTTCTTCAAAATTTCTTCAGGTTGTAAATTATATTTACCCTTTTAGAATTTGGTTTACTGTTTTCCTGACATCCAATGGCGAAAGACAAAACCGCGGTTAAGACAAAACCGCAGAAAAAAAATATGATAGAATACATAAATACTTTAAGAAATCTGAGAACGTGACGTCTTAACTAGGCTGATTTCAGTCGTTTCTACACAAATAATACCAACTTGATTTAAATATACATTAAAGGAATAAGGTTTTTGAATGCTTTCTTCATCATTTTATTTTTGAGGTCCTCTGGGCTTTCGTGACCCCATGAACTAATCCTTTATTGGTCCTATTGTAACTTGAGTGTTTCACTGGAGGGCCCTTTGTTGAAATTCTGATTGGCGTTAACATCATGGCAAGTGGCAACATACCGATGTGAAAGCTTTTTCATATGAACCTGTAAGCGGGAAGAAATGTGGTGAACAGAATTGAAAGCTTATTAGTACAGGGCAACAAGTTCAACTACAGATTTAATCATTCATAGGGCACCTTTCATCTCAGTTTGAAGCAGTAGGTGTACGTGTCCCGAATCATCCTCCACCTCTATCCGAAGAAATATACGTGTCAATTGACATAATTTGTTTTCTTAAACATATGGTGCACCAGACATGCCAGGGACGTTTTACCCAATGACTTACAAATTAATACTACTACTATGCGTGAGAAATGGAAAAAGAGAACCGCCATCATACCCCCCCCCCCCTCCCTCTCACGTTAAATTTCTCCTCTCAAGCACTTGAATCTTGGAGGGAGATAATCTTGATTTAGAAGAGAAAAACACATTTAAGAAAACTCTTAACTGATGTTTCGTCCACTATTTCTGTTAATGTGTGTTAATCTAAAGATGATGCCAGTTTTATCTAAAGCATGCACACTTCGGTTTTCTCAGACTGTAAGGTTTTTATGGCGGGAAAATCCAATGAAAAATGGTGTTTTGGCATAAGGAAATAAATTGCTCAAAATTCCCAAGATGGAGGCCTAACTAAGATATTTTTATCATAAAGGGGTCCGCCCTTCAGTTCAGCACCTGAATCCCGGCACATGCTTATAAAATTGTGCTTCATCAGTCTCACGTGAAGAAAATAACATCCTGTCATCTGCGTTCTTTGAGCAAAGTTTATGATTTTATGCAGTTTTACCAAATATAAATTAAAACCAACAGATCTAGGAAAAAAAAAAACGGTTGTGATTTTTCCAGCTGGTCCCTTATGCTTGCGTTTTTTTACATGTTGTTACTAAGGGAAGTTTACCCATCCCTTGTATTTACCCACAATCTTTTGCTCGTAGGGTCCTTTTCATTCATTGATAGAGTTGCCCATGAAATCCATTCCATTCATTGATAAAGTTAAAGAAATCAACGAAAATCCAAGAAACCTTGAAGGATAGGACAGATCAATCAACTGAAGAATGGTGCACCGGAATTACATACCACACCACTTCTTGTTTTAAACGGTTTCTTTTAATTTTTATTTGAAAAGGAAAAAGAACTTGTAATCTCCAGTGTTTTCAAAATACAGACTGGCATGCATATGTGTAGGAACGGAAGAAGAAAAGATTGGGAGGGGGCACGTTTCACCACTTTCATGAAAATGACAATGTGCCCTTGTTTGAAAATGAAAAGTGTGCCTCAATAACTGTCAAGGTGCAGGAACCGGTGAAATGAACGCACACTTAATACATATGTATATATGTATATGTATATATATATATATATATATATATATATATATATATATATATATATATATATATATATATATATATATATATATATATATATATATATATATATATATATATATATATATATATATATATATATATATATATATATATATATATATATATATATATATATATATATATAAATATATATATATATATATATATATATATATATATATATATATATATATATATATATATATATATATATATATATATATATATATATATATATATATATATATATATATATATATATATATATATATATATATATATATATGATCAAAGTGTCCTTTTCAAAAAGAAGCCTCCTTTACTTTGTTATTTTGGGTTCACTAACTCTATATACAAACTGGAAACATATGTATATGACCAGATGACTTGGGAAGTGTCCACCAAGAGGTCGCGTCCTCTCACTTTGCGAAAGCTTCCTACAACGCTGCTGACATGTGATAATTCATAAAACTTTTTGTTCTGCCTGACTTATGAAGGGCCTTACCCCAAAAGACACATTACACTGCTTAACATGAACCCCGAATTATAAGGCCTGCAACTGTCATTATGTATTTATAGCCTACTATATATAGTATTTGCCCCCTTTCATGCTTTTTCAGCACATATATGCGCTGGTGGGCCATTTTATTGTGACATTGTGGTGGATCAGGCTGCGGCAGGTTTTCAAACGCCGAAGGCCTGACGAGCAAAATGAGAGATTAACTATAGCAATTTTGAGATGATTAGTGGGAAAAATGCTTTCAAGATGTATTTTTTATCCAATTTTAAACACAGTCTTTGTGTTGATACACAAGAGTCTTTGTTTTACAAACATGCCATCAAACGAGCATGTATATATCATGTATTAAAGAGCCACACTGTCAGACTGTTCTCTGACTAGATATGTATTGCTTTCATTGATTGTATTTCATACCACATTACAGCTTACGCGATGCTTACCCACATCTTTACAAAATTTGTCATGAATAAGCAAATACAAAGGAAAACGCCTATAAATCTTTCGCATTCATTTCTTGAAATGAATATTTCTTCGGAATAGCTAAACATCCAGAACTACCCAGAAGGCTTGAAAGAATTTGTATGATTTTGAATAGGCTATGTTGATAACGTTTTTAAACATATCGTTTTAGGCCTATATTTGAAGGTAATTAACTTTCCAAGAATTGTTGTTTGGTTCTTCCAGGGATTGAGCCGAAGATACATGAAAAGTGATATGTAAATTTGACTATACTCGATGTAAATACCCTTTCCCCAACCCACTAACATCCCGGCTGACATCAGCCCACCAGCTTCAACTAACGAGCTGTATTGACCGTGTCAATACGTGTTACACATTTCCCGAAAAGACAACATTTCCCTATCTGCGTTTAACACTGAGCAAGGTTAAAAAACGTAGAATCCGCAAAACGCAAAAATGAACAAACGTTGTTCAAGAACCGTAATACGAAGCCCGGAAAGTGACATAGCATAATCTTTTCTTTGAAAATAAATCTCGTTCCCACAAGATAATATCTCGCGGGAACGAGATAATATCTCGTAGATAATATCTCGCGGGAACGAGATAATATCTCGTAGATAATACCTCGTTCCCACGAGATATTATTTGGGTTAAGGCTAGATTCTCGTGGGAACGAGATAATATCTCGTGGGAACGAAATACTATCTCGTAGGAACGAGATAATATCTCGTGATAACGAGATAATATTTCGTGGGAACGAGATAATATTTCGTAGATAATACCTTGTTCCCACGAGATATTATCTGGGTAAGGCTTAGTTTTTCGTGGGAGCGAGACAATATCTCGTGGGAACGAGGTATTATCTACGAGATAATATCTCGTGGGAACGAGATAGTATCTTGTTGGAACGGGATAATATCACGTGGGAACGAGAAAGAAAAAAAAAAAAGATTTTCCTATGTCACTTCCCAGGCTCCGTACATGAAGCATGCAGGTGATATCATTATAGAATGACAACAAGTCGCCGTAGACATTTCTGCTGAATCTTTCAGTAACATTTTAAACAATTTTGGGGCAATTCCTTGTTTGGCTGGTTTCTAAGCTAATTTTGAAAGCATAATTCACTTCCGCCCAATTCCCTTCATCTTCTTTGTTGGCTGGTCTAGCAGCAATGGAGCTGGAATCGGGTAAGGTGGGCGGGATGTGTGGAGGATCACCATTTTCGAGTAAACGCAACTTACGGAAGTTACGATCAAGCATCCGAAAACGGATAAGTATAATTACTTTAAATACTTAAATGGTTCCACTTAAAGTTTCCGGCGCTGTTGGGAAAGACAACCTCAGGTCATTATAACTAACGCACAGCCAAAGGTGGGACTGGGGAATGCGAATGACTCCAAAAATAAACTTTTCCCCCTAAATTTTGAAAGGGCAATATAAGAAATACAGATGGGTACATATGAGTAAAGTCATTTGCCCCCACCACCATGATTTTATCATCATGCCCGAAAATGTTACCTGCCCCTCATAACTTCTCAGATCTGGCTATAGCTGTCGTAGATAACTACCTATTGTAGATAACTTGCAATATCTGGCTCTACCTATCGTAGATAACTTGCAATGATACTTACTTGCGGGTATTGTCATGTTCATGGCACAGCTTCCGAGGGTTATCCCCAAAACCATTCCAAATAATGAAATCATTAACCTGTGTAGTGTACCCATTATGATTCAGTCGGTGGTCAGATTGTTTCGGCAGATGGTAGATACAAAAAGAAATTAACACTATCAATAAAAGTATATTGGCGGTGAATATCCAATTTAGTTTCTCCAAAGCAGTTTAGTATTGCTCCAAATTAATTGT